>JAJJMC010024209.1:1274762-1319695 GCA_023531435.1 Papaver californicum
GAGCCACAACCAAATATGTTTAATTGCTAGATCCGTTTTTCAAGTAACTTGTAGCAGCTAAAAGTTGATCATGTAGCTATTCAGTTTGAGGCACCGATTCGTAGCAACAACAAAATAAATTGGTTGCTCAAACCTCTCTCAGCAACTAAGTTTGAGCCACGACCAAATATGTTTAATTGCTAGATCCGTTTTGCAAGTAACTTGTAGCATCTAAAAAAGTGAGCATGTAGCTATTCACTTTGAGGCACAGACTCGTAGCAACAGAAAATGAATTGGTTGCTCAAACCTCTCTCATCAACTAAGTTTAAGCCACCACCACATGTTAAAAAATCAATTACTTGGTAAAATCTCTCCCAGCAACCAAGTTTAAGCCGCTACCATCATTTCAAAAGAAATAATTTTTTAAAGTACATTTGAGAACTTAATTAGTATTAATCTAACAATCTTATTAGGATTTGTTTAATAGAAACATGAAAACTTGTTCAAATCATTGTTTTCATTCACTATGAGCAAATGTTTGGATGCACAAATTGATTTTTTTTAACATGAGTCGATTAAATTAACTATAATTATAACCAAATATTTTTACAAATCTCACAATCCATATCATTCCTGTCAAAATTTGAAACTTTTAACACTTAGTTCAACAATTTCAGTATTAAAACCAAATTTTGTCATATCCTTGCCTTCTCTTAGAAATTAACCATTCCAACATCCAAAAAGCTATTTGTTCAACATTTTTCAAGAATTACAACATTTTCCACATAGATTTTTGTACTAAACATTACTCAAAAAAGAGATTATCATAAATAGTTCAAGAAATGTTATGTTTTTACTTCTATATTCCAATGTTAGATTTTAAAGATATATGTACATTGAGGTAGTTTATAATTACATGTTATGTTACAGGTCCAAGCTTAAATGCATCTGAAAGTAAAGAAATACCCTATTTCGGGCAAACAAGACGACAAGAAAACTCTGTGCTGCTGGGTATATGCATTTCCTCCTCGTCCGTAACTACTTGTGTAGTCTCCAATTTATCTCTTGAACTGGAATGGTCAAAGTCACCGCAAACGATCTCCTGAGATTTCTCGAGTTCACTATCAGACTGTGAAGTTGGACAATCAGAGTCACCAAGCAGGACATCAGAAGATACCTCCTGTTGAATTATCAGTCTGTGAAGTTGTTTTGGGATTTTAGCTGTGACAATTAAGAAAAAGGAAAAATTAGTAAACAATTAAGCAAATACAAACAGATAGACTTAAATGATTGAGGAATCGCAACAAACCCAGTAAGCTCCACAGATACAAGAACATACTTCCCACTTTGATCCAAACTCTGCATAGATTACACTTCAGAAATTGCACTATACAAGATATAATTACATAGAGATTTCACTACTCAACACTAAATCATTTCAAGCCTAATATGTTTTCCAAAAGATTCAAATCTTGGGATGCAAAATGAAGAAAATGGCAGTTTCATGTCTCAGTATGCAAATCTCCTTAACGATTAATCACAAACTCTATTTACTCAAAATGATGAAAAAACTGATTTCGCCTTTGAGACCTTATACTTAATTCCAAGATACAAAATTTCCTTAAAGTTGACATATTGGTGATTCATTAATAGACACAGAAATGCAGTATAGTGAATTTATTCAATGTTCACGTGATGTACATCGAGGGCCATATCTTTGAAATGACATTGAAGAACCTAAGGAAACAACTGTTTTTTTCGTTTTTTGTATGCCCAACTACAACTGCTAACCTATAAACATAAACTGCAGAAAGAGTACAACACGGACGCTGATAGACACATTTTAGTGTCTAAATTGCACCTTAGTTTCTATTAAGTTAGTATTCGATTTTGCAAATATTACGTGTTTTTATGCTTTTGTAGGTACATTTGAAGAATAAAGATTTGTGGAAAAATTGGCTCAAAAAGTGATAAAGGCACCCAAGGACAAGTGTTATTTGGCACCCTAGAAGTGGATAAGGGGCACTCTCGAGTCAACTCGGTCAAATCGGGTCAAACCCGAGTCAAATCGGTCAACCCGAGTTGACCGAGTCAACTCTAGCACGGGATCGAGACGAAAAATGCTGTTATCAACTGGACACTTTGATTCACGGTAAAACATGGATATTTTCGACTCAAATTGATACACAAGATATATGGGACCAATACAAGACTAAACACGTGAAGAATTAGAGGTTTACGCCGGAAAAATAGCCCCAAATCCGAGTTTCGCCGGAAAAAGGGTATTATACTTTGATTCGGATTTGGATGAATTTGGGAGTGTTTTAAGGAGTTCTATTAGGTTTAGAAGACTCACAAGGATCCCTAGAGCCTATATATACCAAGAGAAGCCAAGAAGAACGTAGGAGAAACTTAGAATTGAAGTTTCGGAGTCGCCGGAATTGTGGCCGGAAACTGGACCGATCCGGCCACTGCTGCTGTCACCGGTGACGTGTTCTTCAACTTGTCGCTGCCGAAGAAGAAGACACAGCAACACTTTTAACTGTTGCTGTTCCGTTCCTTAGCCTTCAAATTTCTTTCCCTCCTTTTCTTTGCCTTAGCCTTTTGCAACGGCTGAACCTTGTTCTGTAACACTTATAAACGCGTCTGTTCAGCTGTTGCACTATTATTCAACCTTGTAATCGATACTTTGAGCAATGAAAAGATCTTTTGAGCAAGTTTTCTTCACCATGAGCTAAGTCTATTTACTGGGATGATGGAGGAGGTTTTTCTCTCAATTTTATGTGGTAAGTCTATTTCTAATTAATTAATTATAATTCTTTACTTGTTAAAATTGCATAGTTTCGTAATAGAAAAACGGTTTTCATTCAGTAGTGGTGTTTTTGTTTGATGGGTCATGCTGGGTTAACGACCTCTGATGTCCCATGCTTATGATTTACCTCTACTTGTTTGCATAAAAACCTATTTTTGGCAATATTTGAGCTTAATTTATTTAAAAGAATTACCCGATTAATCACATAAATTGTTAGAAATAACTGAATCTTGATTCCTGGTTTTCTCCATATTTTCTAAAAATCATATCTAGTTTATTTTCCTGATTTTTATTAGTTTAGATTAAGTCCTATATTTTATAAAATCATTACCTTCACAAGTTCGAGTAACGAACTTCTTTTTACCACTATATTAAAATTACATCAGACGCCAACTTCTAAACTAAGCAAAAACCCATACTTTTGTTAAGTGGTATATAATGGTTCCCTGAAAGGAAATTTGAACTGCAATATATCAAAAGGGAATTTTCAAAACCTTACAAAATAAACGAAGAGTATTAGATCAAAAAATTAATGGTGCTATGTTATGGAAGGAACCCTGAAAAGAAAAGAAAAGAAAAGAACATACCTAAAATTCTGGTCTCAGAGAGATTCTTATCTTCCAAAGTGGAGTTAAGGAGGCTTGACTGCATTGGATCGTGTTTCGCCAAGATTATGAACCAGCAGATCTTTCGTAATACCTACATGGAAAATAATTGTCAACAAAGTTCCAAAAGAAACTGATAAATAATAATGAACTAAAGAACAGACATTACCTGCACCATTTGTGATGGATCTTCTTTAACATATGGAATATCATATATGGATTTGTAGCAATGTCATTTTTCAAATGATTATGAAGGAAAACAAAAGTAAGGAAAAACAAACTGACCTGAACATTTGGGAATATCCCATACAGGAATAGATGATGGAGTGCAGTCAGGAAAAACAAACTGACCTGGATCTTCATTACTAAACATTCAGAAACTGTAATTCCAAACGTATTGTTTTGTTAGGACTTGAGACAGTCGACACCAACTGGACAAACCAATTACATATCTTAACAGAAAATCCCCTAGGATAGTACTCTAAAAATGGTGGATCGTGACAATTATGTTTCTTATTTGGCAATCTCATAAGGAAGAAAAACCAGTAAGCCAACAAAGATTATTAGCTGTAGTTCAGTTAAACTATTGGGCCTTGTGGTTCCTACCTGAATATAATGAATCTTCAAAATTTGAACTCAAAAGATAGACCAGGTGTGTCAGGTTTCTATAAGTGCAAGCGAGTGCTTTCTTGTTCTTGTTAGCGTATTTCTTTCCTTTTAGCAACTGTGCAAGCTAGTGAACACTACTTCCAATCACTAGAAACACATTAAAGTAGAGGAACAAGAAATAATTTCTCAAATTTCAAAGAAACATATACAAGTGGCTAACCATTTAAGGTTTGGGTCAATGAAAAACTTTTTGACTAAATTCAACCACCAGTCCACCAAGGATGCTGGGATCAATCTGTGAATAAGAGAAGGTGCTACCAGTTAGACTTTTACATCTACTTAATTGGGTCAATTGGTTTCAGCAGAATGATATACCAATAAAAAGCAGGAACCCAAGTACATGGACAAGTGAGTCCATTTTTACCTTCAGTGTGAGCTTAACCTTCTTTCCCTGTCCAATAATTTCCTACAGTGTCTCTTTCAGCTGTTTCTCTTCATCTGCTGGCAGAGGCTAAAGGATAAGAAGAAGAAAAAAAAATAAATTAAGGTTTTGTTAATAACACAGTTACAAACAACATCCACATAAATCTAGTCATGTTTATGCTTTATCTGTCGACATCGAGTTCTTTAAAACTCAAACCCTCGATATAGTTACAAGCTGCGCGAACTACTATGGCATGTTGCTCTTAGAAGTTGGAGTGAATATAAACACTTAGTAAAGTGGCTTACAATGACAGTTGTAACAATGGCAGACACCTCTCCCTTGTGTGCCATGGTCAACTCCACAAACCTCTTCGTGATAGTATCAATGTGGCGTAGTCTCCCATTGTGAGCCAAAACAGCTGGTGCAAAATAAAGTAAATAATCAGGAATGCCATGATGCATAAAATTTATAAAATACAAAGAAATTTAACAGAAGATACAAAGTGAATAAATCAATAATTTAATGGTTTTGGGCTATCACACATTTTCATGGTTTGATGTTTGACAGCTAATAGAGGAAATCGCCAGATTAGCAACAATATAAACTATGTCGCAAAGAGAAACAATGATAAAGAACCATTCACACATTTGAAAACATGCATGTCAGATATAGCAAAATTCAAGTAAACTGAATAAAACATATAAAGCTACAACAGAAGTAAACTGAATACAACATATAAAGCTATAACAGAAGTCATAAGTATGACGATATGAGGCTTCCTTAGATACTTAAATCACAGGCAGGCTTTAATGTTTAAATGAACTTCACTACGAAAACTGAAGAGTGCCCACTGCCCAGTCTAAAGAAGATGTCATGAAACCAGAAAAGGACACACTTCTGCCAATACAATAAGAAAATAAACCAATACCACTTTTGCCATCGGTGCAAGTTTCAAGTCCTCTTTTTAATTGTCGGAGCAACACAAATAAGCTTTAGAAAAACACAGCACAGTACACACATCATGAAACTTGCATACCTACAAATTCTCTTAATCAGTCATTGGAACTCTCTTCAACAACTCAACATTTGAAACCCATTCTCTGCTAAGACTCGACCCCATCTGCCAACTAAAAACCCATGTCATCTTCTCCATTTACACTTTATTAACCCTGAAAGTTCATGAAACGGTGACACTAAGTACCCAATAGCATTCTCTGCGTCTCAATCAGGGTTCATCGATGAAGATTTGAATCCACCAACTCCAGTTGCAATCTCAAAATACTGCTGGTAATGAAAGAGAAGGATCAAATAATTTTACATCAGATGTTTTATGACCTTGTAGATCTAAATCACGACTTTTAGTATATGAGTTGTTACGTCTTTTGGATCCAAGGATTAAGTTAATAAACAAGACAGTGAAGATGGAGACATTAGTAGTCTTAGAGATCAAAATCTA
Source organism: Papaver californicum (assembly GCA_023531435.1). Classification (NCBI taxonomy): domain Eukaryota; kingdom Viridiplantae; phylum Streptophyta; class Magnoliopsida; order Ranunculales; family Papaveraceae; genus Papaver; species Papaver californicum. Next base: position 1,280,648 of record JAJJMC010024209.1, read on the forward strand.
ATAAGTAGTTTTTTTTCCTCGTTAATTTTGTTATGGAAATCCTAATTTTTCCGTTTAAATTTTGTGTGGATTGTAACTTAAGCATTGTTCTTTGTTATATCATTCGTAGGTTAAGGATATCTAACTGGAAAGAGAATCAAGTCCAGTTTAGCTGGTGGTGAAAAGGATTTTGGATGAACAGCTTCAACCACTTTGTGAGAAACAAATTTTAAGGTATACAAACATTATTACTTCCTCTGATTTCAATTTCTCAAATTTGGTTTTTTTTTATTTTTCACTGTTTTAGCTTATTTTATGGTTTAATATGTGGATTTGGGTATTTTTGATTGATTTTAATTGTTTGTACAGTTAGTAGTCATATGGGTTTTCTGTTTTTCTCATCTTTTTACTTATGGGTTTTCTTGAATGGATGAAAGCTGTGCTTGTATGGGGTTTTCCTGCCATTTTATTTGTACTTTATGTTGTTTTTGTTTTTGTTGTTGTGGATGTATGGTTATCGAATGTGAAGTGTAAAATTTAGCTTCTAGACTTCAAATTTGTTTGCTTCCAAAACAAAGGAGTGAAGTGTAACATTTATCTTTATCGAATGTGACAACACGTGCATAACATATCTGTTTGTCTTCTTCATCAGAGGGTTGCAACCAATACTGTTGTTAATGTCTGCAAGAAACTCTCATCTGATACTTCATCACATTTTCATTGATATTGTCCCTTTTTTGTGCAATCTTCTTCAGTATGAAAACCCAAAGGTAACCATGTTTTTCCTATGCAACTCAGTCACCTTTTGCTTAATATTGCGCTAACACATCTTCTTTTGTCTTGATTTCACAGCTTGTTGCGAATGTAGTTACTTGTTTATTTACAATAACGGAAACTGTCAGCAATTCTCCTAAGATGGTAGATCAACTTTGCGAACATGGATTGATTCAGTCTGTAATACCTCTTATAGCTTTGGGTAGTCAAACCAGCTTCAACCAGTCAATCTATGGTGCAGAATTGTGCAGATCGTGTCATTTCTCATCCCCCTTTTAGCTAAATCAGGTACTCTCTTTGTGAAGTGCACCAGAAAGTTGTTTATATTTGTTTTTCTCATATTTGGTTTAGCTGAATAGTTATTAACTACTTACCTATCAAGTTTATGTTGTCTCTGTGTCCTCATATATGCAGCCAAGGTGTCTTGAGATTCTGATGCCTCCATTAATTTCGAAGTGGCAGCAACTCTCAAATTCAGATAAAGATCTTTTTCTTTTGCTTGAGTGCTTTACGTCAATAGCACAGGTCTGAATTTCCCTTCTACTTGTTGTAGTTCATTGTTCAGGTCATTGTGGTTGGCTTGTACCATAAACAATTGTATCATGTTAGACAAATGATTTCAAAGATGAAACATATTGATGTAACTTATAAATGCATGCTATTCCGGGAGTTTGAAACAGTTAAGATAAGGGATATATGTATACTGATGGTACATGGAGTAAACTTTGACCAAATATCTTTTTCTTATCATTAAGACTGATAGTTAATAGAAAATGGAATCTCTTTAGATCCTTGTTTTCCTAAGAAGTAATAGGCATGGACCACTTTGTTTGAAACGTATGTCAGCATGCTATTTTTACTCGGAAGTCTATTGGGTAACAGTTGTATTATTTATATAGTTATTTATTGGCATTGGTATATGTTGAGAAATTACAGAGAATAATAAGTCTTTTTTATCTGTCTCAGGCATTAGGTCCCGGATTTTCATAGTTTTGTTGAACCTGTATTTCAGAGGTGCTTAAGCCTCATCCAGACCCAACTGTTGGCAAAGGTATCTCAACTCCTTTCATTTTCTTCTTTATATAGGAATTCACCTTTGTTATTTCATTGATAGATAACCTTTGACTTGTCCCTCATTATTAGTGGTTTTTACAAAGGTGCATCACCTTTATTGATCTTGAAAATACTTTGTTCCATTGATACTCTTTTGTTTAAATACTTCGTTGTGTCATGTAAGTCTACAAGTTGTGACATTATATTTCATCATTCTACAGGTTGTAAATAATGGTGCAAATCTACAAGTTTGTGACAGAGAAGATTGGTTGTCAACCTATGCCAGATGATTTAGAAGATGAATCCCTAGAAGAACATGAAGTTGAAGATAGACGTACTAGTGATGATTTGTAAGAAGATGAGAACGTTGATGCTGGCGATGTAATTGGTGGGGATACTAAAGTACATATCATAACTGTAGAATTTTAATTAGAAATTAATTAAGATATTTTAGTTACTTTCATATTAATTAAAAGTGGATAATTATAATTGTAGAATCTTAATTAAAAGTTATCATTTTTAATTATATAATATTAATTAGTGATAATGTCTAATGTTAATTGTTAATTATAATTATAATTATAATTATAATTATAATTTAGGATTATCTAAATCAAAATTTGTTTTTAGCGAGCAAAGAAATTTGGTAGCTTAAAAATTTAAGCAATCAACTTTAGGCCAATTAAAATCTTGATTTTATAATAATTTGATAGCTTAAAAATTTAAGCAATCAACTTGAGTAAAAACTTCGGTAGCTTAAAATCTTAAGCAATCAACTTTAGGTCAATCAAAATCAGAAATCGCTTTTAGCGAGTAAAATCATTTGGTCGCTTAAAACCTTAACCAAGTAACTTTAGGCTAAGTTGTTCCATGTATCTTCCAACTAGGCAGTTTAATAGCTTCTAAGTCACAAATCACTTTTAGAGAGTAAACAAATTCGTAGCTTAAAAATTTTAAGCAACCAACTTCAGGCCAATCAAAGAAGAAATTGCTTTTAACGAGTAAAATTATTTGGTCTCCTAAAATCTTAACCAAGCAATTTCAGGAAGAGTTGTTCGATGTATCTATCAACTAGGTATTTTTCTTGCTTTAAACCCGTTGGTCTATCTGAAGTGATTGGTATTTTAATTGCTACATTGGTTGGTCTAGATTTTAAGCGATCACAATTTTACTTGCTCCATGGTAGTTGGTCGAGATCTTAAGCAATGAGAAGAGTACTCGCTTTAGGTTAGTTGGTTTATTACTAGAGCGATTGCATGGTCGCAAATCTAAGGAGTTGGAAGCAAATATATTTTGCTTTATAAAAATGATATTTTTTTTCAGTTATTTTCAAAATTTTGGTTTCCAAACTAATTTTTCGATTTTATTAAGTCGAAAGATTGTTCTTCAAAATGTGGACAACATACCTGTTAATGGGTTTGTCATACAGAGAGTTAAAATGTGAGGCTTAGGAATTTTCTCTTGAGTCACTAGTCAAAGTCTTTTATCTAACGGGTCAAGCACTGCAGGGTGGTCCATCAGTGCACTTGCATACTTTTACTCTCAAAGTCATGTAATATTAGTATTAGTCTATACTCTATAGATCAGCTTATTCTTATGTTCACTGTATTATTGTTTCTAGTTCTCATGGAATTTCTTTGAAATGCGTTTTACTTTGGATTCTTATCCTAATTCTTCCGCACAGTCCGGTCATATTCTCAACCCGCATGGGCTGAACCAGGCCAGGGTGGGCTAACCTGGCTATAGCCCCCTAAATCCTAAAATGTAGGTCCAAGAACATACTTTTCTGCGGCATCCTAAAATGTACTTCTTTTTGTAGTCTCTATCATACTTTTCTAACCTTTTAAAAGTTTTTTCATACTTTTCTGCAGCATCTAACATCAAATAAGTGCTATTCCATCTAGTTTTCACATCTAAGCTCAAACCTTTCTTATAATTAATCTTTTCTAGAGTAGCACAGTGCCTAAATTTAGCTAACCTAGCAGGAGAACTAAGCACATACTTAACAACTGATCTGATCCTGGTAATCGTCTGATTATAGACCCGTACTGCATCTCTTATAACAAGAGCAAGAACATGAGTTGCACACCTGACCTGATAAGAAATGACATAATTATAAAATATTAGAAATGACACCTGACAGATATGTTAAGAAATTGCATAAGTATGACTTAAAGAATCTTACATGCAAATATTTGGCTCTAACGGTTGGTCCTGTCCAACCAATCACAGTTTGCTTCAAATAATCAATTGCCTTTTTATTAGCACTAGCATTATCAAGGGTCACGCCAAACACATCCTCAAGCCCCCAATCTATCAAACACTTCTTCAATAATTTACCAATTGCAGTACCTGTATGACCTTTAACTTGACAGAACATGAGTATTCTCTTTTGCAACTTCCATTTTTGATCAATAAAATGAACTGTTACACACATATAGTTAAAATTGTTTGGTGACATCCATGTGTTAGTTGTCAAGGATATCCTTATTTTTGATGCCTTAAAGTAATCTTTCAAACTTTCTTCTTTTCTATATAGATTTCTAACAGATCTCTGCACATGGTCATGCGACTTGGGACCTTGAATCTAGCCTCCTCCACAAGCGTAAATTCCTTAAACCCTACACCTTCTACCATTCTAAACGACATCTCATCTTTAATTATAAACTCAACTAGAGCTCTTCGTAATTTATCATAGCTATAACAATAAGAAACTAATTTACCATCCTCACCTGGTCTTGGGGATGGAAACATCAGAGTTTCCTGTCCATCCACCTTCTTCTTATTAGGATTCTGTGGGAATCTCTTCAAATGCTTCCTCAAGACAGAAGTACCATTTCTCTCAGTATTGGTTGTAAGTTTGCGCTTACAATGATGACATTCTGCTTCTTCTGGATTTAACCTTGTAAAATCGTTCCATATAGCAGATGTGAGTTTGGACTTCTTCTTGCCTTCATCAACAACATTTTTTGTGTCTTCATTTTGAGTAGGTGGACTTGAGTTTCCAGATTTGTAGCTTGACTTGAATTTGGTGCATCCATCTGAATTCAAATACTAATTAATGCTATAATTCACAATGCATAAATCTGCAGTTTAAAGAACAAGTTCATTGAATGCAGGAAACAAAGTCTGAAACATATACATATGACACACTGAAACTAGATAAGCAATTATAAAAAAAATAGATTGGTATGATCAAGTAAATACACATGAAAAGGAGCAGGTCAGAAAGGAGACTAAAAGAAAATAAGCAAGCAATTATAAAAAAAATAGATGTATGATCAAGTAAATACACATGAAAAGGAGCAGGTCAGAAAGAAGGAGACTAAAAGAAAATAAGCAAAGAAGCTAACGACAAAAACTAAATCAGAGATTGAGCAATGCAGAGTCTATGAAGGCATCCTAGGGTATATTATTTTTCATGTATATAGATAGTATAGATGCTTACATAAGGTGCATATAAAGTTAACAAGATCAAACAGATTATAAGAACTTCATTACTGCATATTAACAAGATGCTAGTATAAGACAGGGCATTCAAAGATAACATATATACATACATACATACATACATACAAATTTGCCAACCAAAACCTGAAATTTAATTAGATGGAAAAAAAGAACAATTGTATGAATCAGACAGTGAAAAAAACAGTAAAATTGCTTAGTTAAACTTAATACAGTGGCCAACAATTGCACTATCACAATGATGGAAAAAAATGGCCAATTCAGACAATTCCCTGGATGAATGAATTAGTAAACTTAATAGGGCACAATGAAATACCTAATTTTAAGAAACAATCAACAAAAATCTCAATCTCTAACAAAAACAGACAAAAAAAACACATTAACTACACTCAGTCACTCAACCAAATCAAAAAGTTTTAACTACATGAAACCATTTTCAACACTAAAAATCCACAAAAAAAAAGTAAACAAAACCCAGAAAAGAAGATCCAATAATAACTGTGAAAAAGTGAGTGAAAAAAAGGCATACCTCAATCACAGAGACATTAATCATCAGTAAACTTAAGAAAAGCTTCCAAAATCCAAAAATCTAGAGTGATAATAAATCCACAGATAAAAAAAAGAAAAAGAGGGGGATCTTGCAAGAAAGTAATATATTTCTATTAAGGTTCCTATAAGATAAGATTACTTAGCTTGAACTTACATCAAAAGATAAGCAAACACACACAAAATAGCATAATTTCAAGATACCAAATAATCAAGTAAAAGCATACATAGGGGAATTATTACATCAAAGTGCACCTGAAGAACACCACTTATTTGAAAATGCAAATCTGTGAGTCTGAACTTGACGTTCTTAAATGCTTGTTAATTTAGCAAGCAAGCGTGCCCTGTATACCAAAGAAGTACACCACTTTTAAAGCTAAACAACAAACGAACAATGTAACAGTACGAAGATGGAGCATGGACATTTGATAAGAAGCCATACTGCCATCTCATTTCCTATACAGAGACAACAACTTGACAAATAAAAAACAAATTAACCAGGATCTGAAATGCAAAGCAAAGCTGAATTCATACTACAAAGAAAGTTGCAACTACAAACCAAAACCCCCACATTAACTAGCTAAATCATGACTCAAGAAATCAATTCTACTCATGAAATTCTCTAGTTCATCTTCTGACCCTCTTTAAGAAAACCTCATTAAGAATCCAACTACCATCTAAAACATAGATAGAGTACATACCCAAACTAAAAAACTTAGGGTTTCATTTTCATGAAAAAACCCCTTTTTTTTGTTGAAATTAAACAGTTTAAATCAAAATCAGAAGTAAGGAAAGAAAAGTTATCATAAAACAAACCATTCAATTACCTTATTATTACTGGTAAATCAGTTGATATTTCTTCTTCTGTTGGTGAATCCCTGAAATTAGCAAAGTAACCAAAACCCAATCATAACACTATCTCAATTCTTCCATTAAAGTATAAAACCCTATCTCCTTAAAAAATAAGGATAATTGCAAGAAAATACAGTACAAAATCATATTGGAAAACATAGATCTATTACAAAATAATGATTTTAGAATGAAAGTATACTTTAAAAGTTACACTGCTCTTGTATTTGTGATAGAAACAACCTTTATTACTTGATATAAGAAGAAGGAAAAGATGAATAAGAAAACCATGCTTTTGTTTCTTTGTTGATGAAGAAGTTGGTATTGGTGGTGGTGATTGATGGAGGTGGTGATGAAGAAGAACATGAAAAGTCGAGAAGAACTGGTTCACCGGTTCTACACACTAGGAGAAAACGTGAGTGAAAGACTCAAAGTGATTAAGGTAACTTTGACCAAGAAATAGACGGCTAGGATTAATAATCAATTATCGTTCAACGTCTCAAAGTAATCTGTATATTCGGTTCGGTATGGCTCGGTTCTTAGATAGAACCTATACCTTGATTTCGGTCTGGTTCCGATTCGATTCCGTTAGTTCCGGTTTATTCCTTTAATCCCGATCGATTTCTGTGCAGCCCTATCGGATGTTTGTGTCGGTGTTGTGTCTACAATCTACATCACCATGTCGCGAAGCCAATAGCTTACTACTGCACGTGACATCCACTTCAACGGGTGGGAATAAAAAAGTTCAAACTAAATGGTCTCTCCACTCTTCATCTTCACTTGATTATTATAATACTGAGTTTTGCTAAAACCAGCTGCATTAACCTTTTGATCGACGCTGATTTTCAAAACATAATTAGGGGCAAATGGTGAGAGTTAATACTGATGGTAATGATCATCAAGTAGTTGTATCTAATGTTGATTCTTCTTCTTCTTCCTTGAGAATCGAACTTAATCAACTTAAGGCAAAGTTCTCTCTTTCGAGTAATTTTGGATCCTGGGTTGTATCCGACATTGATTCTTCATCGTCTTCTTCCTCATTGAAAATCGAACTTGATCAACTTAAGGAAAAGATCTCTCTTTTAGGTAATTTTGGATCCTTGGTTGTATCTGACGTTGATTCTTCTTCTTCTTCAAAATTAAAAATCGAACTTGATCAACTTAAGGAAAAGAGCTCCCTTTTAGCTAATTCTGGATCCTGGGTTGTATCTAATTTTGGTCACTTCGTGATCATTTGCTCTCTTCCTGTTTTTTTTTTTTTTTTTTTTTGGGACTAAACAAACCCCCTTTTTTAAAATGAGATTTTGTTGTTCAGTGAGTCTGAATCTTTGAATACAGGTTTGGGCGTGGATAGATTGAATGGTGAGAAAGTAAAAGGTGTGAACTTGGGTAATTGGTTGGTTATTGAAGGATGGATGAAACTTTCCCTATTACATGGAATTCCCAATCGAGATATGCTTGTAAGTATTCTCAATTTATGGGAAAATTTCGTTGGAATTTACGTAACTTCTTGTAATTTTGGTTCTCGGAATATATAATGCAGGATGGGGCAAAGGTTCGGTTCAAATCTCTGAGCTCAAATAAGTATGTATGTGCAGAGGAGGGAGGGGGTTCCGGCGTTGTCATCGTAGACAGGGAAAACGCTAGTGCTTGGGAAACCTTCAGAGTAAGACAGACACAAAGAAATTTAACCATAATTTTATATGTCCGAAATGTGTTGGAGATCATTTATGTAGCTACTCTTTGTTGCAGCTATGGAGAGTGTCTCAATCCGAATTTCAGTTTCGCACCTATAATGGACAATTCCTATCATGTGGTGGAGAAGGGGATTCTGTCTCCACAACATCAAATTACCCGTCTTTCACTGAAACATTTTCTATTGTAAGGAATAGCAATGATAGAGTTCATATTAAACTGTCTAGCGGTATGTATTTGCAGGTATGATACTCTGATCAGCACTTGATAGTTTTCGTTTGACATTTGGGCTGTTGTAATTCGTATCTGATATTTTTGTCTATTTTAGGTGTCTTCTGGAAATGAGCTCAGAGCAGACTATTTTGGGAACCCTGGATGGGAAGATAACGCAGTCACATTTGAAATGACTTTTGATGGTGAAGATATGCATGGAGAGTACCAGCTTGCTAATGGGTATGGTTATGAAGAGGCGAAACAAGTTCTCAATGTAAGTATCCCATTCCCCATAACACTTGAAGTCCCGGATGTAATTATTCGATGTTAATAACAACTTTGCATCATGAAAAGTTATGACATAAGTACTGATGTTAATGACCTTGGCGTGGTAGAATTTGCGTTCAGTTAAAGCCTCTGGCTGAAAGGGACGTGGTGGAATATGAATGACTTTTAGTTTCATTACTTTTTACTTGAACTGTAGGAACATAGGAGAAGCTACATTACACAAGCAGACTTTCAATTTCTTAGCAAAAACGGTATCAACACCGTGAGGATTCCTGTTGGGTGGTGGATTGCCCAAGATCCCACCCCACCGGCTCCTTATATTGGGTGAAGTTTGGCAGCTCTCGACAATGCATTCAAATGGGGGCAGTGGGTCTCACTATCTAAATTTTCCTGTTATCATGATCCCTAGTTTTTCTAACATTGTTCATGAATAATTTCCTTCAAAATTTCTTTTGCAGGGAGTATAACATTAAATGCATAGTCAACCTTCATGCAGTTAATGGTTCCCAAAATGGATGGGACCACAGTGCTACTCGAGATGGTTCTGTGGATTGGCCAACACCTAATGAACGCATCCAGCAAAGCCTTGATGCTATAGAATTTCTAGCTTCCAAGTAATATTTGTTATCTCTAGATATAACTACTCTAGTAGCACCAGTCTTAGCAATACATGACTCCCCAGTATTTGCCAATTAAGTATTAATAATTGCATGTACAGCTTTCCCTGGATTCTCTAGAATCAGGCACTATCGTGTTCCCATTTGCTCCTAACGAGCACGTCATCCTTCATTTGCAGATATGGAAGAAATCCTGCTCTATTGGGGATTCAACTTTTGAATGAACCAAAAGCTCTGAAGTTCCCCTCAATACCTTGCTGGATTACTACTCAAAGGGACACAATATTGTGAGGAAATATTCAGCTAAGGCTTATGTAATAATGTGTCAGTTGATTGGCACAGACCCATCGGAGCTTTATCATGCCATTGCCAACATGGGTTTATCAAATGTAGTGGTGGATTTGCACTTCTACAATCTCCATCAATCAAAATTTGATACGATGAGCGCTGCTGAGAATATTCAATTCATAAAAGACAGCAGGAAAGCTCAAGTGAATTCCCTAAATATTGCTAATCGAGATGGACCGCTGGTTTTTATTGGTAAGACTTGTTTCCATTAAATAGAAGCATAATTTGTGTTTATTTGGAAGTTCATAGCAACACTAAAAACCAGTAATGGATACAGGGAAGTGGGTGAATGAATGGAGCATTAGAGGCGGTTCTCAGGAGAATTATCAAGACTTTGGTAGAGCACAGTTAGATGTTTATGGCTCAGCTTCTTTTGGATGGGATATTGGTCAGTCAAGAATGTTCATGATCATTGGGATCTCGAGTGGAACATCAAGAACAAAATCCTGCAGTTATAAGGTAGGAACAAATACATCATTTTCTAGTACTATAGAATCTGTGTTACATTTTGTGCAACTCTGCTTAAACTTCTACACTTCGTCAATTGGTCAAAAGTTTCAGAGACCTTTAAACATAGTATGTTGCATAGGAAAAGATGAAGTAAAGAAAACACTGCATAAATTTCAGATACCTTTAAACATTCCAAATTCATGCCTCTGTTTGTTGAGTGTGTGTTGATCATCTTATTACTAAATTACCATGATAAAGCCTGCCTCATAAATGACTAAACGAGCACATCTCTAGCAAACAAGACGAAAGTACTCAAAATGTTGAAAGAATGATGAATAATATACATAGATATCATATCATTCTAAAAATAAAATTCAACCACAGTGAACTTCTTGTATGAGTACTCTGCCGTGTTCTATCATTTAGAGCCATTCTTTATAAATCCTAATGTAGACTCTCTTGATCACCTGGCTGAGAACGAAATAACCAAGAAAAAGCAGAACTAGAAAACAAAAATAGGATAACGGCAGGTCAGTCAATCCCATTACTTTCCCTATTGGAGTGTACGGCAATGCAATCCCTACAGCAGATACCACAACAGTAGAACATATCACAGGCCATGATGCTACTTCTTGGATGAACGGGATTTTCTCTGTTCGGATCATGTGGATTATAAGGGTTTGCATGAGAAGCCCTTCGACAAACCACCCGCTATGGTAGAGCTCACTTCCAGAGAGATTGTATGCATCGTAGTAGCACCAAATGAACGCAAGACACCCTAGATCAAACAAGGAGCAAACTGGTCCATTCCATAGCATGAACAGAGGTATGCTTCTCGATGACCACCGCTGAGGGAACTTTGCATAGTCTTCTTCCACCTTGTCCCAAGGAATGGCAATCTGACCCACATTGTATAAAAAATTCTGAGCAACGAGTTGCCTTGCAGTCAAGGGTTCGTATCCAAGGACCATAACTGCAATTAGAAGTGACACGACACTGCCGACATTTGCCACCACCGATAACTTTATATACTTCATGGTGTTTCCATAAGTAATTCTTCCTCGCTCGACTCCAGCAACTAAAACGTTTAAGTCTTTCTCAAGTAGTATAATGTCAGCAAGGTCTTTGGCCACAGATACACCTGAATCAACTGATATCCCAACATCTGCAGCATCCATCGCAAGAGAGTCATTTACTCCATCTCCCAAGAACCCTACAACATGATCTCCAGCTGTCTGCAGTGACTGAACCACACGGAGTTTTTGCATTGGGGTCAGTCGAGCTAAAACTGTAGCCCTCTGAATTGTCTCATGAAAGGTTGATGGGTCTAGGAGTTCGAGGTCTGGTCCTGTTAATACATGGGTAGTTCTAATTCCTACTTCTTTGCAGACTCTTATAGCTAAGGAGAGCGAGTCTCCAGTTAATACTTTCGCCTCTACACCCTTCTCTGCTAACCTCCATAATGCTTGCTTTGCTGAGCTCTTAGGAGGGTCAAAGAAGGTTAGGATGCCAAGGAAAACCATGTTTGATTCCATTTCCTCACTGTTTACTTCGCCAATATCACTAGATTCCTGCAACACCAGATAAGCACCACTTAAGATAAATGCATAACGCAATGAATGTGCAGCACATAAATCGTTTGACCTTAGTAAATTATAGTTAAGCTTAGGATTTCCTTAAGATACATTTTATTGGGATAATTTTCTGCATGATTGTTTAGTATGTACCGTTGTTAGTCTTCGTATCGCTACTCCAAGAACCCTTAATCCGTCATTGCTTAGTTCTTCTCCCATATGTAGGATCTTATGCTGATCTTCTACAGAAAGAGGTATACTTGAACCACTATCAGCATGGTCACGGAAGTTGCAGACCTGTAACACTTCTTCAAGTGCCCCTTTAGTGACCACGAGCTTATTAGTATTAAGATGTGGGTAACTTCTATCTTTTGTTTCCAAATCTGTTTCGATGATAACAGAGACTCGTCTTCTTGTAAAATCGAAAGGAATCTCATCTATCTTTTTCCACTTTGATTGTTCGAATCTGTATCCATTTGAATAGACATAAGCTAGAATTGCTTCATCCAGGGGATTTCTTAGTTCGGTTTTAAAGTAAGTATTTAAGAATGCAAATCTCAAGACCCTCTCTTTAGGTAGGCCGAAGCTATCTAGGTGATGAAGCATTATAACTCGATCCGCAGTTAGAGTACCTGTTTTGTCAATACATAGTATATCCCTGAAACATGAACAGTGAGATAATTACCCGAATTCCGGAAAATGGTTGCAGCGAAATAGCTGTAGCTAGTTAATGTTATGGAGGACTTACATGGCTCCCATATTCTGTATGGCTGTCAAGCTTTTGACTATGCATCTATCCTTAGCCATTGCCAGGGCACCTTTTGCAAGATTAATGTTCACTATAAGTGGAAGCATCTGTGGAGTAAGAGCAACTGCGACTGAAACCCCGAAGAGAATAACTCTGCTCAAGTTTCTGGACTCATAATAATCCATGAGGACGATTATGGGGACTACAACTAGCATAACAGCAATGAGTGCATAGGAAATATTTCGGACGCTTTTCTCAAATGTGTCAGGCGGTTTATGTTTTCCAACGGTTGAAAACATAGCACTCATGTAAGTCTTTGCTCCAGTTGATACGACTAAAGCAGTACCACTACCGGATACAACACTAGTTCCCTGAAATATGTTTTATTGTCACCGTTAGGTACCAAAACTAGATAAATAGTACACAAAGTGGAAATGAACTAAACACTTGCATACCATGAAACAAATGTTTTTTAACTCTAGCAAAGGAGTTGTTCGCTCTTCTCGAATATTGGCTGTTTTCTTTGTTGTCCCTGACTCCCCTGTTAATGAAGACTGGCTGTTCAACAAAAAAGATAACAGTTACGGGTCGGTAACTTTGACCGAAGGAAGACTAGGCGATGGCATGAAGAAATCATCCTACCTTACAATTAGATCTTTTGAAGTTATTAACCTAACATCACCAGGGAACAAATCTCCTGGACCAAAAATGACAATATCACCGGGCACAACATCTCTCTGATCAATTTGAACCGTTAATTCAGTTTGAATAACTCTGCCTGCACATCTCTGCACTTTAACAGGGCATTTCAAGAGTTCTGCCAACTTCATTGCTGCTTTCGAACTGTTGTATTCCTGACAGATAAATACTGAAGTGTATCAATTCATACAGCGAAACTACTATACGTAGCCAATTTCTACATTTTTAGTTGGTTATAAAGCATTAAGTAACAATTCTAGGATGAAGCTAGAGTTCGTTTAGCTAGTTACCTGGTAGAATCGAAGAGCTACACTTACGAAAACCAATGTGAACATAATGAAACCATTGGGGAAATCTCCAGAAGTGAAAGAGAGAATTGCCAATACAATCAAAATGATATTGAAAGGGTGAAAGAATGCATTCCTAAGAAGTTGCATCCAGCTTGGAAATGAATGTGAAAGAGGAACATTTGGACCAGTTTCCGCTAGCCTTCTCTCGGCTTCCTTAAAACTTAAGCCTATAATACATTACGCGTCGGTCAAACCACAAATCACAAAATGGGTAATACAAACCATTGAATTCACACTAAAACATAACTAAAAAAATGAATACTCGAACCTCTTTCGGTTGATCGGACGTATTCAAATACCAAATTGTTACCAGATTGTGCCAAGGCATATAACCAAGAACAAACTTTCCCTTCCTCTTCTGTTTGTTTCCCACCATCAATCCTCTCTGAAATAGAAATCAACAACAGCAACAACAAGAGAATCGATAGAATCCAATTGAAAACACAAGCGAGTAAACAAAATTGACGGACAAGAAAATGAATCAACTTACTAGGAGAGTATAGCCTCGCAATAAAAAAGCCGAAAAGTGTATCAATGAATCTTCTTTTAAAGGTGAAAGAAGCATGTTTTCTAACAAGAGTTTCATTCATAGAATCTAAAGATGAAGGGTGCTTGTGGCCATTTAAGCCGAAACAAGAAGCGGGGAATTTCGTAGTGTCCATGAAAGATAGCTCAAGAAGTGAAATGAACAGATGACATTGAGAAACATAGAGAGGTGAGTGTGGGATGTTGAAGAGTTAGAATTTTCTTTTCCTTCCATTCAGAGTTCTCAAAATTCTCAACTACCAACCTTCAGAGACGGTTAGGTGCAGTACCATGAAGAAGCTTGTCTGTGAAATTAGAGAGTAAAGAATTTGTACTCTTGTTTCTCTCTTTGGATGCAAATATATGCAGTGGATACCTTGTACACGTTTCCAAGTGATGTCCAAAATTTCCATTTCAACATATTTTTTTTTTGCAAACTGACCAAGAGCAAGACCTTTGAAACACATTGGACATTGGTCAATGGAGTTTGACATAGTCAAACATTTGATATAGGTTCACAAGTAAAATCCCCTTAGCAATTTAAACATCCCTATGGAATAAATCCCCTTCATTTTCTCTTGCTTAGGGCTTTCATTTCCTCAAGATAAAGAACAGGAGAAGTGAGGTTGAATTTCATTAAGTCTTAGTCTTATCATGTTTCCCAATTCAACTTTCACATTTAGTTATGTCTATTTGATTCAACATCTTATTCTTATGGTGATTTAATATTAAATTATAAAAGTATTAAATAATTGGGCACACAATATTAAAGCAGTTAGATTTAAACATTTAAAATAACATCCGATGATTAATAAAAGAAGTGCCCGATATTTTAACACAAATAACAGGTAAATTTTAATTTTTAAAATTATATCTAGTGACTTAGACTTATTAAGCCAAATCAAAATAATTTATAGAGCGTTAAATTTAGCGCCAAGAGTTGATCCTGTATTATGTTCAAATAATTCCTTGGAAGTAATCTAAAATTATCACTTTAGGCGATGTTTTTTAACATGAAAATTAAATCTTAATACTCCATGAGACTAAGATGTCTGCTTCTTCAACAAAGCAAAGAAAAGGTAATATCTTGACACGCATGCTAACCCGCTTCCTTAGTGTTAAAGTAAAGACGTCTTCTTTTTCAACAAAGGTGAGATTTCTAGTGATAATTCATCAGCATCTTTTATAGGCAGTAATGTTGATATCTTAACTCGATTACCATCAAAATCTCTACTTGTATTCAAATCCGTATCAAAACAGTGGTGGTCCGCAAACTGGCAGGTTGAATGAAGCATACAAAAGAAACTATAGATTTTAGTCAAACTAAATCTAAAAGGTAATGATATAAACGGATGGGGGGATAACTCAGTTGGGAGAGCGTCAAGGTTGCGTGTTCGGTCCACACTCACCGCACTTTTGCCGGAATGCCAGAGCTGATTACTACCCCATGTATCACAGAATGAATTTGCTTTTTTACCCCATAGATTCTAGATCAAAGCTTTTTGATGGTACGGATGCTTTTACTTTAAAAAAATATCAGAAAAAAGACAAGGGGTAGACTGTAGATAATACTAGCATGACCCTAGTTTAGTGACAAAATCTTATTAGATGGCACACCTTCTTTTGTCTCCCATCATATTCTTCCTTCTCTATGAGAAACTGGAAATTGTAAAGAATAATAGGAAAATGGTGGCTCCCCTCCAGGGGCGGATCCACCAGGAATGGTAGATGTATAGTTGCCCATCCGGCACAGTTAGCAAAGCTGGTTCTCAAGTTCAATTTGAGGTATTCTGGTCTGTTATTTTTCTTCTAATTTTAGCCATTTTTGCTCACGTGCACCCTTTTACATATGTGACATTGGTGACTTGCGCATCCATTTTTTAAAAACTACCTAGCTCCGCCCCAGCTCCTGTCTGTTCAGGGGCTCTATTGAACAGTGATTCAAGCTGTTTCAAATAATTATGGTATATGTCCCTACAATGAAATGAATCCCACTCAGGATATGCACTTTATACCTTTTATGTTCTAACAATCACCAAAATTATTGCAAGAATATTATTTTTTGAAAAATGAATGATTTTAAGAATTAAATCAAAAAAGACATTTTTCATCGGTTGTTCTTTTTCTTTGCACTATATAAACCACCTTTCATCATCTGCATTACTCACATCATCATCATCTTCTTCTTCTTCTTCTTCTTCTTCTTCTTCTTCTTCTTCTAGCTTCTTATAATTGAAGCCCTCTTTTCTATATACAAACACCATGTCGACTAGAACGAGTAAGTTGCACATTGTGGATGGTATCACATCCGTCGATTGCCAAAATCAAGTTCGTTCATGGAGTCTTCTTCGATCAATTATGTGGTTCATCATTCCAAGCTGCACTGGAAACATCTCTGATCAACCACTAGACAGTCGTCAACGGAAAGGAGATTATTACAATAACCACAAGTACCTCCATTATTTACAACCACGTCGAAGTCGTTCAGTATCACCACCTCCCAATACCAAAACCAACACCACCACCGTAGGGATGAAAAACATTTCGACGGGGACGATATTTGGATACCGTCAAGGGAAAGTTACATTTTGCATTCAGTCCAAACCTGATTCTAATACACCCACACTCCTTCTTGAACTCGCCATACCTACAGCTATTCTTGCAAAGGAAATGAAAAGCGGGCTATTAAGAATTGCACTCGAGTGTAACAATGGATCAAGACATTCCTCTTCTAATCTATTGTCTGTGCCAGTTTGGAGTATGTATTGTAATGGTAGAAAGGTTGGTTCCGCGATAAAACGTGTACCTACAGAAGCTGATAAGAAAGTTCTTAGCTTCATGCGTGAAATTGATGAGGGCGTTGGCATTATAAATGCGAAAACGCTAGTGAAATCGTCCGTTGATGACTATTATGAGGATCGACATAACCATGGCGACCTTATGTACTTGCGAGCTAATTTCGAAAGAGTATCTGCTTCTTCAAATTCGGAATCATTTCATTTGATAAATCAAGATGGAAGTAATAATCAACAACTCAGTATTTTCTTCAATCGAACGAGATGACGATTAATGTGAATCGAAACATCTAACGTATCGATATTATGTAAATAACGCGACGGACTTGTAGTTATAAAAATTTGACATTTTTCATTCAAATCATACAAAGTTGTCTGGCAAATATCTTTAATTTCCTCATGACTGGCTAATTTGACTTGCAAACACTGCTAATACTCGCCTGCAATTTCCGAAGTCTTGAGACTATACGGATGCTGCAGCAATGGTGGAACCGAAAATAGCAGAAATGTACCAATCTCATGCTAAAATTCAAGAAATTCCTTATTAGCTAAAACTCTAATGCAGCAACACAGATTGAAATTTGGATGTGTCGTTATCATCCCCAACACCAACAAAGAGACATTGGCATGATAACATTTGCTTGCAGTTTTAATTAAATGACACAAATTTCTTTTGTGCAAGATTGGATAAAGGAAGGATCTTAATAGACCAAAACATCCAAGTAAAATGTCACATTATTATGGGTACGTTTGCTTGTTCAAAATTAGTATAACCTGTCAAAACAAAAACACCCGTAAGAGGGACAAACTGCTAATTAATTATGAGAATATGCATGTGATCGCAGAAGATTATATGAAAATTATAGCTTTTGTTGGTCGAAACAGTGAGCTTAATTAGTGACCATTAGTGCTATCTGACTAACTAAAATCTCGGCTTTATGATTTCCTTTTTGTTACAGAATGAGCTGTTTGCAGCGTGGATTCGATTCCTTGTGTCGTCTATATCTCTCACTAATCAACAAAGAAACAGGATTTCTATCAAGCATATGTAGGCCGTGTAAGCGATTTGTGTTTTCTAGTGCGCGGCTGTAAAGTCTGCCTACCAGGATACGCACACATCTTAATCAATATTGTGCATAATTATTACTAAATGATTGATTAAGCTAGGATCGAATTATTAAACAAAATTAACTTTTGGGCACTGTTTCCTTTCGGCTCTGTGTTCATTCGTACAACTTTTCTTATTAGTATTAGATGTGACTTAGGATTATGGGAACCAGACTAGTTAGTGAACTGAAATTCTGCCGGTGCCATTTCGCCACCTTTCCCGCCATTTATATCTCAGTCCTGAATGTTAAAGTCTGCGGGCATCCAACTCAAAACCAATTGGCAATGAGTGGAGTGGCCCTTCTATATTATATTTTAAGTTTATTATAGGGATATTAGCAATGTGGGACTATTATCCTTCACACGCCCCTCACGTGTAGGGCACTCTCTGTGGGCCTCTAACACGTGGACCATTGTATGTACGGGTAGCTGTTGGGCTTACTCTCGTACGGATCTGGCTCTGATACCATGTTAAAGTCTGCAGGCATCCAACTCAAAACCAATTGACAATGAGTGAAGTGGCCCTTTCATATTATATTTTAAGTTTATTATATAGATATTAACAATGTAGGACTATTATCCTTCACACTGAAATGATTATATCGCTTAGAGTTTGCATTCTTGAGTTAGAACCCAAATACATAAACTAACTTGAATCAGTAATAGGGTATATTTGCATACATATACATATGCTCAGCGAAAAATCCGTGGAAATAAATGTTTATTAACAGAGAAATTAAATTTAAAACACACGAGACCGCCACAAACAGATTATTTTTATTATTATAACATTTACTGAACTGAGATTTAGTTTCCAATAAAAATCAACATGATTAATTTTTCCAAGGGTCCACTCGCTTTTACCATGTGAAAAAAGAAAAAAGCGAAATCTAGTTTCCAAAATGTTTCTTCTTTTGCTCTTTTGGGGTTTGGAAATGTCAGATAAAGTACCAGTTGAAAGCAACCTTTTCGTGAATGGAAGATAGAATCCAAACTAAGCTGGCTAGTATTTAGCAAGTTGGGTACCAGGCTAGCTTAGCTTCAAAAGTTCGAACACTTCTGCCATCTCATTTGTTTTGTCTCTCACCTAATCTAATCTGTGATATACCAGCATGTAGCTCAAGGCTTCGAGCAGTGTAACAAGATGCATCGTCATTTCGTGAACTACACCGATGAGACGAAATATTCTAGTGATGTAAATTGGGCTGTGTCAAAACGTTTATGACAGAATACAACACGGTAGTTTCATGAGCTGGGATGGTATAAAATAAGTGATACTGGTATAATACAACATACGATAAAGATAAGCATAAATCATATTTCCTTCGTTTCAGGAAAAAAGTTACTTTCTCTTTAAATTTTTATTTTAACAAAAAAGTTACTTTCATTTTCAATAGGATAAATTTCTAAAAATAGTCTTTTTAAAAAGTTTTTTTATTTTAATAAGAAAATATATCTTATCTTAATAATTATATAAATAAAAAAAATAATTTTTTTCTGATACGAAGGGAATATCGTATATAACATCTGCATACTCTACATGACGTATTCAATGAGATAAAATATTATTTCGAACTTGTAAAGCCTACTTAAACTAACGTATTATGTAATGACATGTCAAACCACAAGTTATGCTCGAATTTAACGGGATGTATTGTATGGTAACCGTGGTGCGCATGGCACATTTTACACTAGATCGAAACATTAATCTTTATTTATTTATTGTAAGCATCCATATAAACTGGCGGGTACTTTACTTTACAGTTCGTCTTCCCCTTTTTGGCTCCACAATCCTGGTTCCATTTCCAACGACCTGTCACTATAGAATCTCTGCAACACATATGTACGGTCTACACGGTTCCACCTATTCTTTTTTCATACCTTTTATATTAAATAAAAGAAAGAAACACGGACACCATTACTTTCAGTTAACAAAATATAAAACAAAGTTAATCATTGGAATAAAAATGGAGATTAATTGTTAATTACTTAATGATTGAAATGGGTGGACCAAGAGAGAATCAAAAAAGTCTGGCACCAGAGCTTTTGTTGCTAAAGAAGAAAAACCTTACATGTTTAATTCTAGAGCTTTTTTGTTGAGCTTGCCTTTAACCTTGAATTCCTGACGAACTCTTAACTCCGGTGAGGCCGGGGTTTATGGCAGACATTACTCCGATGATGTGATATCCGACATGCCTTTAATCAGAACAAAGAATTTCATAAAGGCCCGGTGAAGCGGCCACGCGCAATAGTCTGTAACTATTGTCTTTCACTATTTTGAGCAATAATTCAAGTTTGTGGGATAAATAATGGCTTCTCTTTGTCCCTACAATGAAATGAATCCCACTAAGTTTTATGTACTTTTTCATCATTTTGTCACTCAACTTGTTTTCTATTTCTTGATCATTGAAGAAATCTCTAGACTTTAATGGCTCGCTAAAGTAGTGAACTATATATACATATAGCCCTTTCATGTGCATCATTCGAATCATATTCTTCTTGCCTTCTCCATTTTAACATTCTTCTTGCTCCTTAGAGTACACGCCATGGCTACTAGAACTGGTGCAGTACACATTGTGGATGGTGTCACATCAGTTGATTGTCATAATCGAGTTCGTTCGTGGAGTCTTCTTCGGTCAGTAATGTGGTTTATCATTCCAAGTTGCACTCAAAACTACTCTGATGATCAACAAAAACTTGAAAGACGAAGAGGAGGAGACTATTACAACAACAACAACAACTACTTACATTATTTACAACCACGTCGAAGTTGTTCAGTGTCACCCCCCATTAGTACCAAAACCAGTACTAACACCGCAATTTCCAGCACAAGGATCTATAACATATCAACGGGGACAATCTACGGATACCGCCATGGAAAAGTTAATTTTTGCATTCAATCAAATCCTAACTCTACTGTTCCAACACTTCTTCTTGAACTTTCCATACCTACAGCTGTTCTTGCAAAGGAAATGAGAAGTGGGTTACTAAGAATTGCACTAGAGTGCAACACCGAATCACCACGGCATTCATCTTCTTCTCATCATCTCTTGTCTGTGCCAGTTTGGACTATGTATTGTAATGGGAGGAAGGTTGGTTCCGCGATGAAACGCGTACCGACGCAAGCTGATAAGAAAGTACTTAGCTTGATGCGGAATGTTGATGAAGGTGTGGGGATTATAGCTGGGAAAACCTTGAGGAACTCTACTGATAATAAGGAGGGCAATCAACATAACCATGATGATGGCCTTATGTACTTGCGTGCTAATTTCGAAAGAATATGTGGTTCTTCGAAATCAGAATCCTTTCATTTGATCAACAAAGATGGAAGTAATAGTCAACAACTCAGTATCTTCTTCATTCGAACTAGATGACGATTATTGTGATTTTAAAAATTGGAATGTAATTTAGAACAATAAAAGATGTAATTAACAGCGACTTTATTTTAAAAGTGTGACACTTTTCACTCATTTCGTAAGTGTTTGAGGCCATTTGGTCTCATCGGTGGAAACAAAAAAATAAAAGAATAAAAAAAAACTTTAATCCGGTGAGCGTGGGTCGAAGACGCGACCTTCGGATCTTCAGTCTAACACTCTCGCAACTGAGTTATCCCCGCAGATGTGTATAATTAATAAGTTTGATTTCCGAGATAACATAGTAAAGTTGACTGCCAAGACTGACTATAATTCTCTTTGAAGTTGTATTTTTATTTACCCGTTTTTTCTTTTTGAGTATGAAAAATATTTGTTAAACTAAAAGACGAGTATACGAGGACATATATGGTATACATAGAGTTACTTAAAATAATTTGGTTTTAAATATAAGATGGGATTTTATGATTCTATATTGTTGAAGAGAAATTTCTGAGTCGTCAGATCATTCGATGTTTGGTTTCCTTCCATATAGTTGTGTTGGATAATACAGTGTAGGACTTAAAGCATTCTCTGGCTGGTTTCAGTAATCATTCCAGCTATATACTATGGTGGTTCAGCTTTTGAATTTATGAATCATAACAGGTTTTTCGAGTCTGTTTCGAATTGTACTTTTGATCATTCCTCTCATTCTATGTTCATGATGCCATTAGCATGGCTCTTGTTTGGGATATTAGGGTGGTGGTGATGCCTAGAAGTTGCATCATCGACGTCACAGTTTTTGCCCATGAATCCCAGTATATGAAACTTGCACTTGTAATTTTGCGTGACCTCCAGATGCCCCGTCCGTATTAATCTTAATCCAATTTAGGTTAGGGTTAACCCAGTCTACAGAGATTGTTGTTCTTTATCTTGAGGTATTTGTTGGGTTTACGGTCGGTGGCGTACGCAAGTAACACAGGAGGCAGGATCTCTGTTTCCCATGTGAACTCCTGCTGGAGTTTGAGAGTCATCTGTATAATTTTTCTGGGTTTGGTTTCTTTTGACAATATATTAGTTCATTTCCGTTTATCCATAAAGTACAACAAGAAAACCAAAAGTGGTAATGGTAGAAGTGAGGTCATCTTCTTATAAAAATTGTGGGATTGTTGTTCGGAGAGTTAGATTGCTGTGAGAAGTATGCCTGAAATTTAGCTGATTTGATAGTCGAATAAGAAGGGTGTTCCATATCATCACAGTAACTTGACATCGAAAAAGTATATAAACAACAATTTCTTAATCAGTATTACAATAGAGGTATATGTTGTAGTTGATGAGATGGATACGACCGAAAGGTCAGTTGTTTGATCCTTTCTGCTTAGGTAATTTCGCCCAAAAAATACCATAATTTTAGATATATTGATGTAATAAAAATTTACAACGTGTTTCTATAGTTGTATATAGCAGCTATATAGCTACACAAGTTAAAAAATTAGTATCTTAAAGAAACCAATAATCGCCATTTGTAGTTTTCTACATCAAGTCGGTTATCGTAAATCCACAAAAAAAAATATGTCTGCTTGGTATCTGTAATGAGCTCCTAAACTTTGTGCTTTCTACCTTGCAACTTGCAAGGTATCTAGGGACTCAGGGAAGGAGTCCCCAACCCATGACAAAAGAAAGAATTTATAGATACCTAACCTATTTTTACCTCTCGTAAATATGTTTTTACCTATGCCTATGTCTTTTAGCATTTTGCCAACTTTAGAAAAAAAATTACCTCCCTATAGAAGATTTCCTAACTCTATCCTCGACTTGTGTGGATTGATTAAGAGAGGTCGATAATACATCAATTGATGACAGTGTTTGATTAGATGATATAGTATCAAAATTATACTCCTCTGTTTCGAAATGATAAGTTTGTTTAATTTAGTATAAAAAAATAAGAAAATCAATCATTCGAATTACGTTTTTATGTTTTTTTCTTACTTATCCTTTGAAAGAAATGGTCTTTTTATTTTTAAATAATAAAAATTGGAAAAAAAAATAATCTCTATATATACTAAACAGTAATTTTAAAATATACTTAACTTTTTATATATAAAAATAAATATTTTTTTAACATATCCTAATATAATAACCTTATTTATCAATTTGAAACGAGGGAATAACTTTTATGGGAACGCAGTGCTGTCCGACTATTTAGCAGTTCTAATTATTATGTTTGATAATTTCTCTTTTTTGCTACAAACTGAGTTGTACCTGCAAAATAAAATTATTTGTGTTGAGTACTTGTGTTTCCCAGTGCACGTGAAACCAATAATCAGCTATTAAATCTAACATGACATCCCAAATATGTTAATGTGCACGAAGGAAGTTTTATAAACTTTATATTTGTCGATTGATTAACTCATAATCAACTATTTAATATAATGAAAACGATAGATTTTGTAGTGCGTTGCCAGACTCTTTTGATTCTCTCATTGATCGACTGAACGACCAAGTTTCAATCATTGAGTGATTAACTACTGTTATTCCAATCATTACTCAGTTTATTAGGTTTTTAATTTTTTCAAAAAGTATTGGTGATATTTTTTTGTTTTTCGTGTATATATAAGATAAGCAAACAATAGGTGAGATTTTTTTTTCAGGTTTAATTAAGGGTTTGGAAAATTAACAAGGGATTTTAAAAAATCTACACACACCAAAAATTGTAGGGATTCTAAAAATTAGTGATAATACTAATATACGCTTTTTTAATAATTTGTTCAAACACCTAATAATAATTAATTTATAAATCCCTATTTTATGCAAAACCAAAAAATAAAAAATCAACTCCACACCATTCCCTCTTCTCTAAACTATCTTTTCTTTGATAGCATAAAACAGTGATACCTAAACATATCCAAAATCCTTCGTTTAGAAACTTTTAAGTAATTACAGGGTTTAAACCCCAACCTCCCCTATGGGAAAGAGCATGAGAACCATCACTATTAGTTACGATTATTCCTGGGGATGTTAATGGGTCCAGGTCCTCCCAGTTACTACTGCACCCAGACCCTATTTATAAAAGTCGGATTAGGTTTTTAACAGTTTTGGGTCCGGTTTTTATTGGACACAAAACCGGATCCGATTAAAAACCTAAATACCAGTTAGATCCGGGTATTTAATGGTTCTTCTAAAATTTACTATAATTTTTTTAAAACTTTTATATTGACTTGAAACGAATAATATTTTATATAAAATTATTGTTACATTTATATAAATGTTCTAATTAAAGATTAAATCTAAGAAAAAAATGAAAATTTAAAAAAAATCCAAACAAAACTAGACGAAGTCTTTGAATTTTAGGTAAAATTAACAAACAAATGATAAATATTCTGGTACCCGATACCAACGGGTATCCACCGAATAATATCCATTAGGACCCGTTAAAACTTGACATCTAATCGGATAATACCCATCAGATCCTAAGTTGTTAATAAATCCAATTTTATGACCAGGACCAAATTCACACAGTTCTTGTTTCGGTCCGGATAATGGGTAACATTGAAAGCCCTCATGACTCCTTCCCAACTAAGTACTATGTCCGTAAAAGTATAAAAGTGGAACTAGTTTTGTATAGACCATACTGGTATATTATTTTCTTGACCTCAATTATGATAGGGTGTTACTGCCTAGGTCTTCTATTTGGCATTAGCTTTCGGTTCCTCTCTGATCAAACTGCCCACATAACCGCGAATGGCAACAGATACCAAACTCTCTTAGCCATTTTTTTTTCTTTATTGTCTCCAAGTCTGGAGCTACTTTTTGATGGTGTTCTTTCTAGAAGAAGTGTTGTCCATTCTAGAGACAAATCAATTTAGCAGTAAAGTCACGTATTAACAGTAGATGATCTATACATCCTCATCCACATATGAGCATATACACAATAACAAGTGTTTTCCATCTTGTTCAAATTGTCGATTATATGATTGCATTGTGCACCTAAAATTATACCGAGGTCTTCTAAACGTAATTGGTTTTAGAGTTGATAAAAAATCATGTAGTTAAGCGTGTTTGGGAGGGAATAATACATGGATATATGATCTCCTGGTAAAATGTTGTTGGATGACCGCAACGGTGCCTGTTGAAAATTCCATAATGCTAAATAACTGCAGTGTTTAAGTGAGGAAAATGTCGGTGGAGTTTCGGGTCAATATTACAAATGATATTAGAGTCGACGACGGTCACCTGTCAAAGGTGAGAGAGTACGCTGGACAGGTTAGGCCAGATACTGGTCTCATTAGTGATAAGGAGCGTCGAAGATCTAGGCTTGAATATTCCGTAGTCGGAAACGACTCCAATCTAAGGGGGTGAGATTGTAAAACCCAATATTCGGCAGTGGTTGATTGAATAATTTTTTTAATTAAGCAATGATATACCCTAAACAAATACCGAGGTCTGATAGGTATACTTAAATGAATTGTGAAAAAAACCTCTCAGTTAAGTGTGTTCGACCGAGAGTAGTCACAGGATAAGTGACCTCTCGGGAAGTTTCTACCGGATGACCGCAGTAGTGCCAACAAAAATACCATACTATAGGATAACACCAGTGGGCAAGTGTGAACAATATCGGTGATAATGATTTGCTCGGTTCAGAGAGTATATATGTTATGCGGTTGTGTTAAATACTCAAAAGAGGCACGAAACGTCTACATCATACCGAGGCCTTTTCAATAAAATCGTCTCCTGAGTTTGCAAAAGGCTCGGCATTTAAACGTACTAGATATTGGTCTCACAAGAGGTAGAAATCATTTATATTATATCGAGGTCTTTTCAACACAATTAGCTCCAGAGAAACACTCTGAAGTTAAACATCCACGGATGCGAGTAATTCGGAAACAAATGATGACCTCTTGATAAGTTGTCGCTGAATGACTATAGCGGTGACGTTGAAAAAATACCCACACTCTAGATAACTGCAGTGGCTAAGTGGATACAGTATTAATGGAGGGTCGAGTCATTACATACGCTGTTAAATATCAGTGTCGTTGGCATTCATAAGGCGAAAAAATCTAATTAATATATTTTGACCGCCTTAACACGTTTTTATATATAATTTGATAACTTTTTTGAGGCATGTGGTTAAAAGTTGTACAAAGCTCGAATTCTAGAACTTCTGGCCGCACTTAAGAGAATATAGACCAATAGAAATCGTGGGTTTTGAGATCTTTTCGATGTTTTTCGCTGCACACGAAATAAGTAAGGTAATCAATAACCATACTTATTAAACATACTCATAAACTAGTGAAGATTTCTTCTGGCCCCACAAGAGAATATACAGACCAATAGGAATCATGGGTTTCAACTCCTTTTTGGTTGTTTTTGTTCCACTCGAAGGATGTGGGTGACGAATACTCAGTGTCTCTCAGTACAAAAGCTTCTCTGAAACCCTTTTTTATTATTTCACTTTTTTTTATTGTATCTTCCTTTCCTCTTCATGGTTTTATTTCTATGTAAACTCTAATTCTCATACTCTGATTATATTTCTCTGTATACCCTAAATTTCAAACTCTGATTGCTAATGATTTTTTTCTCTTTGTTGTTGATATTATAGGTGTGCAAATATGCGAGAAAGATCCAAAGATCGAGGTAATATAAAGGTTTCAAGATCAACGTATATATATCTCGCCGTTTTTTTCTTTGCTCTCGTATTCTGTCTTGGTATTGATTTTGTTGATTTCCGATTTTTGCAAGTGTGGGTTTCTCTTCACTATGTTTTGGATTGGCCATATTCTTCAAGAATAGTTGTTCTTCTTCATTATTCTTTTTTGTGTTGTTGTTCTGTTGTTGTTCTGATTTATTATTATTTGTTTGACAGTGATTTTCATGTTTTTAGGTGTTCATTTGGATTAACGAGGTTCTTTTTAGCAGGTTATAAAGTTCGAAAATTCAACTCTGGAGAGGAAGGATAGCAAAATAGACGCCCAGATAAAACTCAAACCCTATTGCTCTTGGTAAGTCCTAACCCTATCAAATAAGACTTTTTATTATGATGGGAAGTATTATCAACAACTTATTTGTATAGTGATGTACTTAATTCTCTAATCTTTGCAATAATATTGATTATTATCAGTAAAAACAACTTTCGGACAATAAATCAAAGTCAATAGTTCTCCGAATTTATCCCAATACATAAATATTTGACAAAATAAAGGTATTCTAAGTGGTTTGGAAGTATTAGGTAGTGTAACATTCAATAAAGGTTTTTTGTGGTATCTGGGATGGTGTGAATATTTGATTGAGAAGTAACATGAGGATAAGTTTGTCTGCAATTTATAAGAATCAAGTGTAAATTTTGTAATTTGTATCACCTGTGCTAATTTTAAACATTCAATTTTGCAGCAATAATTTATTTTATCAATTAATTGTGTTTGGTTCAATTGTGGATGTCTCCTGTAATTTTAGAATGGTTTTGAGATGTTAGAATGGTGCTCAGGAATGTTCTTTACTATTTTAGTTAAGTTAGATGTGGTATAGATACTTCAACGCCCAATGAAACAATATGATTAGCTAACAAATTGTACAATGCCATTTCGTATTTCATTGGCGAAAAATTGTGTGAGATCTGTTTGTTTGAAGCTAATCTTAATAACTCAGCTTTTTCCAAACCTTTAGCTGGTCCAAGACTACACCTATCTGTACCATGCTTTTCAGGGTAATGAAAGCTACAATTTTATGGTTAATTTAGAGGCTAGATTATAATGTATTATGAGTGTGCCAATGACGATGCATGGTTTAGCGAGGGGAAACCTAATGGTGTCACATATGAGTCATCATTTCTGTCGTAAATAAGGTGCCCCGCTGTCAAAGATGGATGTCTTGCATTAATGTAGCTACGTTTAGTAATCATGTCATTGATTCTGTTATTAGTTAGTAGAAACCACATCTGATTGATGGAGAATCATTTGGCTGTAACATCTTCATATGGGAAGATACATCACTAGTACTGATAAAAATAATCTCCAAGCTCATTTCTCCTTCTTTTAGTTTACCCTTATCAACATCACCTTCCACTGTGAGGGTTCCACGTTACATGTGATCATTATTAAGGGTAAACTCAAAGAATGGGAAGAGAACATGGGTAAGTTTCTATGGCATTACTTATGAACCACCTTACAAGCTATTTGTCAGCAAACTCAAAGTAAGTTATTTTCCTTTTTGTGGTATTGATAAATTTTTGCTTTAATTTAGTTATCCTTAATTTTATTTTCCCATGCTGAATGTATTAACATGATTTATTATGTCTTTAGATGATTCTCTGTGAGCTATCGATTAGGGTGTATAATCTTACATAGATTTGAGTTTTTGAATTGATATTTTTCGGTTTACTAATCTTGTAGGTTTTGTGCTGTGAGGTTTGTACGCTTAAAATTTGAACCCAGATCAACGAATCCTGGGTAAAATCAAGACATGTTAAAGTCCTTCCCTTAGCTGATCTTGCCAGTAATGTCTACAGTTTTGATTTAATGGTACAGTAAATCATCTGGAAAGCTCTCTGGTGCTTAAGAACATGGATCACTCATCAAATGAGTAAGTCTTCATATAGAGTAACTGTAGTTATTGATCTTTGTTATGTACTCATTTGTTTCTTATATTCATTTTTTTTTTAATTTTTTTACCTTGGCAATGTGGTTAAGGTAGAATTGTAGTTTGCCTCCAAGGATCTTGACGTAGATATTGGAGTTTGCCTCCAAGAATCTTATATTCATTTTTCTCTTTTTGGTGTATTTTAATTCATGTCTTTATATGTTGTTGATTTTCTTTTGTAGGTCACCAAGGATCTTGACGCAGATATTGGACAATGTATCCCTCATCTCAGACTCTTGCCCAACCAACAAACAAGCCTGATTACAATTAGTTGTTCAAAACCATCACGGATCACCGTAAACAGGTACATGAATCCAACACTTTCATATTAATCATGTATGTTATTAATTTTAACTTGGTTGACTACTTTAATGAATATCTCATAACATTGGGTTAAATCCTTTTTTACATATGGGAACATTACCTTCTTTGAATATTTTTTTGAATGACATAGTTATTTTCCTATTGGTAATTGCAAACATTTGTTTTTACTTGCACATGTAGCATGTATATGTGTTAGGAAAAGAAATCGACCAAGAAGAACAAATTGGACCTTTAAGTGCACAACCTGAACTTAAACTGATAACACTAACATAATATGATGAATTTTTAGTCATAGCAAGCGATGGAGTTTGGGATGTATTTACAAGCAAGAATGCGGTGCATTTTGCGAGGAGAAAACTTCAAGAACACAATGATGTAAAGCTATGTTGCAAAGAAATGGTGGAGGAAGCAATCAAGCTTTATGAAAGAAATAAAAATTTACTATCTCTGTTGTATTTGGACAAGCTCTATGCTTAATGATCAGGCCTGGCCTTGCCTGCCCGGCAATCTTCTTTCCATCTAACAACAATAATATTTCCAATCAATGCATTAGCTAAATTGATGTTGTCTCCAACAAGATAAAGATGACTGATGCATCTATTTTTTGCTTCCATTACAGATTTAGCTTCAACCTGTTCATTGGATTGAATTTGTCACACACTTTCCAAGGATCCTGCTATTATGCTCTTAATGCTGATACAGTTTTTCAAGAATGGAGAGATATTATTAATCAAGGGTATGCACCAATAATATTAAAAGATGAAACCTTCTTCCTAACTTTATGGTAATAAAGAGAAGATTCATCTTTAGTCTCTCCAATGTGGGACTAAAGGTTCATTCATAAAAGTGAAAATGATCTAGTTTCCTTAGTGATCCCTTGGTCCTAAGATCCATTCCCATCAAGACCAAAAAACATGATAAATTTGTTTTCTCCCATAATTAGTTGCTTTAAATTTTATTTCATTTTAATTTATTTTGATTCGATATGATATAATTCCGTAGAAATTTATTTACTTAGATATGGGACAACTATCCTAAACCTGTGCAAAGCATAGGCACGAAACTAATGGACTAGAATTTGTGGATGTATCAGTGGTGTAAGCCATATGTTGGAACTAGTATTTAATTGGTAAATTGAGTAAGACGAGAGACCAAACAGATGGCATGGTAGAGTTGTTTGCCCTTTTGAAGCGAAGCTAGCCTGGTGATTATCGTTTCTTTCACCCCCACTTGAATATTTTTTTTTTTTTTAATGGCCACCCCCGCCCCACTTGATTTAAGTAAGAATCTAAGTCCAAGGCAGCTAGCTTTTCCATTCTTGAAAAAAATTGCTATTGGTACTTTTATCTTACACGACCAACACCCAAAAACAGGAAAAACATTTTGGAAATTTTGTCTTGTTTTTATTCCCTTATTCACGTGGAAAAAGTGAGTGATCCCTTTGGAAAAAAATAATATATTATTAGCACTTTGGCAGCGATCTATCTTCTAGCAAGTTGAAACAGTTAATGGCTGGAGCCACCAATATTGTTTTCCTTATTACATATTTCCAATTTCTCATGTAAAAGGAGGGACCAAAGAAGGTGTGCCATCTAATAAGGTTTTGTCACTTTACTTGATTGTAGTATTCTCTACACTTTAGTATCCGTACCATCAAAAAGGTTGATCTAAAATACATGAGAAAAGGCAAATGCAGACCGTCATACATGGTCGGTAGCGATCAGCTGTGATAAAAACAGCTCTTGCATTTGTCATGTTGTTGTCTTGTGACGCGGCTCATGAGCGAAAAAAATTTCTTTTGAAAGATCAAAACATAACTAGATGGATGAAACAAAAAGGAAGAGTGTGATGAAAATAAAATAAAATGCCGTGAGCGTGGATCGAACATGCGACTTTCAGATCTTCAGTCTGACGCTCTTCCAACTGAGCTATCCCCGCAGATGAGCTAAATATGTTAATTTCTTATCCAAATAAGAGCAATTTCAATGAGCACTGGCAAATTTGTCAATATACCAAACCAGATGGATAAACAAACTAAATTTTGGATAGTGGATAAATAGTTGAACGAGTCAATCTGAATAGGTCGTTTCAACCTGGGAGTAGCGGCTCAGGTTGCGTCGACAACGGTCGAATCTTAACGGTCAATTCCAGCGGCTCTCACTTTGTCCCTATAAATTCAATAAATTTGAACTCCAAAATCACACATTCTCCACTCCAAAGTTCTTCTACTCTCACTACAATCTTAATATTTCCAACTCAAACTCTTCATCTTTATTTTTGTTAAAAAAAATATCAAAAAAAATAATGACCAGCTTATCACAAACACAAAATACTGAATCAGGAAAGGGTTCACAAAAGCCTCACGGTCCAAAGTTTCGTATCCTAGAAGATAAAACTATCTTTAGTGGATATGTAGCATGTCCGTTTGATGCTATCAATGGTGTTAATCAAAGCCATGCAACGCTGTGGAAGAATAATTTTAAATATTTGACGAGCAAACTAAGAATCCAAATAAACGTGACTTCACCAGGTTGTCAGGTCGTTTTCATATAATCAGCAAAGGCATGAGCATTTGAGTAGCTACGATGATGCAAGTGAATTTTCAAAAAGGAAACTGATACAGTAAGTTAGTTAAATTTCAAATTGTTTAATTGATTTTAAAAACTGTTTAATAACTAATTATAAATGTTGAAACTGCAAATGCGAAAAACTCGAGAAGCATGGAAAGAAAAACCAAGTTCTCCTTTCAAACACGAAGAATGTTTCCAAATCCTCAGAGTCTTGAACTGATTTAAACCCGGTTTATTAAATGGATATCAAGTACCAAAGCAATCCCCCTACGAGACGACAAACGTTTCTTAAGAGACTCCCTCTACTTATTCTTCACCAGAAACAACCTCAACCCAACAACCCAACGTAGGCGTATTACAGCATGCTAATACTAATCTTAATGTTAATGGAAATGTAAAAAGATATGATGGACCAGACAATAAAAAAGCTAAAAGGATCAGAAAAAGGCGTCTCAAGAAGCCACTGAATTTTCAATTTCAGATGTCATTTTTCAAGATTATTTTTAAAAACAAGAAAAGACTGATATTGGCAAAGTGGTAGAACGCAAGAAAATGGTTATATAAATTAGGAAAGGTCGCAAGGCACTTGAACACAATCTTTTTAATGCTCACATGAGAGGAATCTTGGGAATGGACACGTCGAAGATGAATCAGACACAACTGTGAATCTGGCAAGAAGAGATAAATAAAATATTGAGGCACAGAAGGCACAACAATACCCAAACTTAGTTGACGTTGATTCTGATGAGGAGGAGAATGAGGATATTCATAATGCCATTTTTCCACTATATTAATCCTTTGTTTTAGTGCTAGTTTTAAATTGTGGAGGTAATCATTTGTTTAGATGTTTCAATTTCAATGTAATCCCTAAGTTTAAATTTCAATTTCAATGTTCTTTTTACGATCCTTAATTTCAATTTCAATGCTTGATCCTTAAATTACACAAATCAAATTAAAAAAAAAATAAAATAAATTAATTAAAATAAAAACTAATTATAATGAGTTCAAAAAATAAAACTAAATCCTATAAGGGTTTCTTCTTCCAAAATCCGGCCACAACTATACAATGAGATCCTCCCTTAGCCTAACATATAACCCTCTGTGTTCAATTCTCGCTTTTACCATTCTGTACTCTCTTGCTTGTACACCGTTCAGGGGTTGAACATCTTTCCTCAAATCTTGATGTGGATAACTTATCCAACTAGGATTCTATTAGGTCTCCTTGATTACCATATTATACAAAATAATGCAGGTGAGCATAACCCAATTCATTTCTATTGGTTAAAACGAATGATATGGTCCACAAATTATATGGAACTTCCTCTTCAAAACTCCAATTGCTCGTTCAATATCCTTCCTAACCGCCATCTGCTTGGTGTTAAAATGTGGATTTGCACACTCGCCTGGGATACCTGAGCGTAAGCTTGAACTAAAGTTGACCACTGAGGATAAATTCCATCCGCTAGAAAAATACCCATTATGATAGTTATTGTCGTAGACGGTGAAATTTGAAGCTGGAGCAGTTCCATACTTCAGTTCTTCAAACAAAGGCAATTTATGCAAAACATTGATGTCGTTATTAGAACCCAGTAGTCCAAAAAAGCATGCCATATCCAGCAAATAAGAGACTGCCGCTTCCAAAATAACAGTTGGTTTTGTGAAGTGGCCCTTATAATGAACTTGCCAAGCATAAGCACATCCATGCCACACCCAATACATGCAATCAAAGCTACCTAGCATTCCGGGAAATCATTTTTTGTGTTTTCAGCTAGTAGTCGGTCAACATCATCTTGCGTTGATTGTAGTAAAAAACGTGAACCAAAATGGTTGACTACAGTTTCGCAAAACATTTTGAGATTATCATATGTTGTGTTTTTTTCCATACAAGAATAATCATCACATATATCTACCGACACACCATAACCTAGAATCCTAGAGCTGCAGTGACCTTTTGTTCAACATTGTGTCCTTGTATGTTTAGTTTATCAAATGTTGTGGCATTCAGAAGCAACATTGAAAATCTTCATCAGAGTACACACTTCTATTAGTAATATAATCACGTATCATTTGTTGATGTCCATCTTCTTGTCAATATGGATCTTGCTTCTGGATCTCGTGGTATTTTCCCTGCGTATAATTGTATCATATGGTTGGTCATCCTTCTCTCATCGTCTGAATCTTTATCCATTTGATCAGTCTGTGGCATAATTCCTTGAGCTTGTTGGAGCCGTACTTCCCATATCATTTGCGCTTCTTCATTTTCCACTTCAAGATCCATAAGTTGAGGCCAAGAGTTTGAGATGGAAAGATTAAGATTTAAGTGAAATTAGAAAAAATCTTTTGAGTGGAAAGGTGTAATTTTGGAGTTGAAATTGTGTGAATTTATAGGGAGAGAATCATAATCATTGGATTAAAGCCATTGAGATTCGGTCGTTATCGAATCAGGTTGAGCCGCTCTGCCTAGCCTGGGCCGAGCGGCTCAACCTGGTTCGATGTCTCTAACTGAGTTGATCGACTCAACTAGCACCTCGATTGACAAACTCCTATAAATACCAATTTTCAGACACTAGAAAATAATAATAATAACTAGAAGAAAAAAGAACGGAGTAAATGCGGTGAGCATGCATAAAACAAGCGACCTTTAGAGTTTCGAAAAAATAAAAGAAAAATAAAATAAATGCGGTGAGCGTGGATCGAACACGCGACCTTCAGATCTTCAGTCTGACGCTCTCCCAACTGAGCTATCCCCGCAGATGGGTACTTAAGGTGAATTAAACATTGAATTTGTTAAATGTTATTAGGACATTACTTACATGTTTTTGTTTTAGATAATCTGGTGGTGGTAATTTAAGCCACTTGTTTAGCTGTTACACAAAATGCCGCATGGTTTTAAGTTTACACTGGAATGCAAAGGTGGGGAGAGCCAAATTGCGCTATAAAGGCACCCTTGGGCCTTGAATGGGCTGCGCCCTTCTGTGCTTATGATATTAGATTTAGATAGTTCATGTTTATGTACTGTATTGTTTTTTAGATGCAGCTTTATGAGCTGTTCTGCAGTTGGTTTGGGCTACATTACTGCTGCTTGCTAGAAGCCAAGGTATATAAAACCAACCTTCTCCGTATCATTCATACTATTGCTGCAACTTGCAACCAAGTTTCGCCAAGTGGGAAACATAGAATGAGTGTGGATCGGGCCAAGCCAGGCATACAGGCTATGTAACTAAAATTGAGCAGAACAAACACAAGGAAAAAAGGTTCATAAATTCTGGTACAGAGGACTTGAATCATAAATGAATTAAACAGCTTATTAGAAATTTCTTGATTCTTCATAGACTAGATACACAGACAACACATATCATCAAACTAAAATTAGATTCTAAATAAAATTCCTATAGCCTCGATGTTTTGAAGACAAATTAAATCATTCTGAACAAACGACAACAACGATTTCTGATGCAGAGTACCAGACCCAGGTACAAACTTATGTTTTAAAGAGTTCAGAGCAAGTAATTCAATAGTATAAACCAAAACAATTGGATGAACTGGACATGATCAACAAACCCCTCATACAGAAATTTCCAAGATCACATTCAACTGGACACTCCTGATGCAACTAGGACTAGAGAATTCAGAATGCCAAACATGACATGTTTGTACCAGATATAAACTTGAACATGAAATAATTTCTGAAGTTCAACCTAAAAAACAAAATGAAGAAAGAGTCACTTAAATGACTAAACACAAGCTAAAGACTCAATATGTTGATGAAAACTGACATCTTCAGGAAATTCTTCTCGTGTTGATAGATCATAAATTTTCTCGAAGATCATATCCTTTAGATCATAAGAGACAACCATACTCTCATTTGCTATCAGGAAAACCTTTGTCGACTCTTTTTCTTCTTCTCCCTGCATAATGAATACGATATAATCAACCGTCCCAGTGGGAGACGCAGCAAATTTCACATATGGATTTAAACTCATATCGACGTGGCCTTTCAGATTCCAACTAGAGTAAGCAGCATCCCTCTCAAATATGCTGAAGCTGAAATGATCATGAGGACAATCTTTCTCAATAAGATAGAAATGGCCCAAATACTCAGCAATGTAGAAAGTCTTTATATAATCATATTCTGGAACAGGATTTGGATTTGGAACTGGCACTACCCCAACTAATTCTCGATCAATATCAAAGTAAAATATACACCCTTCTAAGTGGCACCAATACAATGAACCATTCCAGAAGATAGCAGAACAACATGGTATACATTCAAGTTTGGGAGTACATGTATAAAATCCAGACAACCTCCAAGAGGATGTTTCAGAATCGTAGATTTCAATTCTATACTCATCGCAACTTGAATTAAAATTACTCCAGAAAGCTATAACTTTGTAATACGGGGATTTGAATGGATCAAAAGCTAAACTAACGCTACAAACAAACCTGTGAGAACTTCCCAATTGAGGTTGAGGTAAGATTTTGTACTTGTTTGTGAAGGGATTGAAAATGTAGTAAGGAAAATTAGAGATGCTGAGTGAGCAACTTCTACATAAAAGTAAGCCATTGCAAGATTGCAGAATCTTTATACCCCATTTATCTTCTGCAAAAGTTAGGGTTCCAAAAGGGACATAACTATTGGTATTTCCATCAAGAGTGATGTAATCATATTTAGGTATTATCCCAAGAGACAAATCATCACCCCAGAACAATCCTGGGATTGAAAATCTAGGGTTTTGAATAAAATGTTTGTGAACAAATTGGGGGTCAGTGATTATAAATAACCACTGTTTTGATACAGATTTGAATACAAGTAGAGATTTTGATGGTAAACCAGTTAGAATTAGTGTTAAGATATCAACATTACCACCTATAAAAGATGCTGATGCTGATGCTGATGATGGATTATTATTACTATCATCAAGAATCTTACCTTCTCTTTCTGTGACTCTTCCTCTACTTTGATTTGTTGATGAAGAAGACATCTTCACCTTTTGAGATTTCAGCTCTGTTCTGTATCTTCAGGAAACAAGCAAAACCCCCAATTTATAATCAAATACAGTGTATGTCTAAATGAAAACCCTAAGCAAGAGAAATGAACAAGAGATTTTGTGATTTTTTCCATGGAGAAGTTCAATTAATTCAAGATCCCAATTAGAATTGTGCCATTTGGATTATATACACACATTAACTGAGTGAATCGCCATTAAGACACTTGGGGCATGGTGCCATCCCATCAGAGGTAAAGGGCCTAGTTAGCAATTCCGGTTAGAGAGAACGGACCTTTTCCATATCATTCATCCTGTTGCTGCCACTTGCAACCAAGTTTCGCCAAGTGGGAACAATTTACTCGTCAGCTTATTAATATTGTTAGAACAATATCAGTGGGCATTGATGACTTGAAAACTCAATTTTGGACAGTGGATAATGATAAATTAATTAAATAAACTCAATTTTTATATAAACAAATATTATTTTTAATTAACGGATCCATTTTTTATATAAATAAATAATTTTTCAATTAATTAGAATCGATTTTTATTTTAAAATCAATTTATATATATATAAAATAAATTAAAATAATTATTTTAATTAAATTTAATATAAAAAATAATTTTTTCGATATACGTTGAGTCGATCGTCTCAACATGAGACGATGCTCGACCTAGTATAGACCGACTCAATTTGCTTTGAACATTGATAGACAAACCCCCAAAATACTCATTTATCAAGTCATATTTTGAAAATTTACCTATTCCACCGTGGCTTTGCTCTCATGAGTGTGAATTGGACAAAGCCAGGCATACCGGCTATGTAACTAAATTGAGCAGAACAAAACAAACGCTTATCAATAAAGTTCGGATGTCAGAGGGTCTATGCTATGCATATCAGATCAATGAAAAAAGGTTCATTAATTCTGGTACAGAGGTTGTTTTTTTTTGTGATAAAAAGTACAGAGGTATCAAATCATCATAAATGAATAAAAAACAACTTATTCTGGTTAAAAATATGAATCTGTTTTTGTGTTTGCTATTTATGATTCTTCTGTGCCACCATCTCTTAATGAAATTTGTTTCAATTGAACTAGCAAAAGGTTATTTTCTCCAACAGTATTTGTGCCCATAGTTTGTTTCTTCTGTCTTTCATTATGATCCAATAAATATCATCTTCTTATTTCTTGCATCATTCGACCTCCCAGTTTGCATCACCATTTGCATCAATTCCTGACATAAGAACTCAGTTTTACTAACCACCATTGGTAGAGCTAACTTTTTATTTCTTGTTTTAGGAATTGCTGGAATTTAGTAAAATTACTAAAAATTGGACTAAAATAATCCTTCTAGAAGAAGTCTGCAAAATAATAAAGTTCCTCCATGGCACAATTTTTAGCAACAGCTCAGTTTCCATCCCCCAAAACTTGACATAAATTCACTCTTTCCAAATTTTTACTCTTGCCTTCTAAAAATCAACTTCTTCTTCCACTTTATAAAGAGAGACAAATTTTTAAGACAAGAACTAAAAAATTTCAAAGAAGAAAAAAAATCATGGCAGAAACCATCCAGTACTTCATACTATTACTACCAGTATTCCTATTACCACCATTCACATCTGCACAAAGCAACACTGATTATCCATATGGAGACAGTGCGAAAATCAGTCCACGAGTTGTAATTATTATGGCGGGGTTAATGTGCGCGTTTGTATTCATGGTTGTACTCGCTATTTATAACCGGCAATGTTTTTCTGATGGACGAAGTGGAGGTAATAATAATGTTCAGAGTACTAACAATGTTACAACAACAAGAAAGCAGGGAGGGCTTGATTCAACATTGATCGAAACGTTTCCGGTGTTCGTATACCCAGATGTTAAGAATTTCAAAAAGATTGATACTGAAGAAACTGCAGTACTAGAATGTGCAGTTTGTTTAAGTGAATTTGAGGATGAAGATGTGCTGAGACAACTACCTACATGTCGCCATGCTTTTCATGCTGATTGTATTGACGGTTGGTTTGTTTCTCAGTCTACTTGTCCTGTTTGTCGCTTTAATCTTGTTTAGGCCAAAAATTCCTTTTGGTAAACAACCAATCAAACTCTT
>JAJJMC010024209.1:1319705-1334316 GCA_023531435.1 Papaver californicum
TTGCTTGATCTTCTTCCACGTGTCGTGATTCTTTAATTTACTAACAAATCTTAAACCTATTGTTTCCGAGACCGGACTCAATGTCGACGATGATGTTGTAATTGATGTATCGGAGGATGATGAAAACCGTACTGAAACGGCGACAGAGATGGTTTATGAAACAGAGGATCAGGCCAATGTTTCAACTTCTGTGCTATAAAATTCTGAAAATGTAACAAATATTCGAGGTCACATTCAACTGGGCATTCCTTGGTACAACTAAGACTAGAGAACTGTGAGATAAATAAATTACTAGAAAATGTCAGAAAGGATTTTGCTCGTGCACAATTGAATCGGTGTAAGAGTTGTTAAGGTTTCTCGACAAAAACTGGATCGGGTTTCAGCTGTTAGACATCCGCTGGGAGAAAATTTACATGCTAAAAGGGGTGGTGAAGCTTCTGAGGTGCAACCTGTGTGACCGCCGGTCCTTGGACCGGCCACTTATTTTTCAAAATATTTTCCTGAATACAAAGAAATTAGCCAAAATTCAATTCATTCCAAATTTTGTAAACTCTTATCCATTTATTAGTCATGTTAATTGAGCTGTTAATGCAGAAAGAATTGTCTGCAAAATATACTTTGAGGTTAATAATCAACTATTTTTTGTTACGGCCGAAAATAATTATTTTCTCGGAAAATGATCAATCTTGATGGTTACTGCTGGTTATTATGAGTTGGACCAATTTTCTAACGGGTTGGGACATATGTTTATCTCCCTATAAAATGTTCCCATAATTTTACATCTGATCTGCTGAAAAGGTTTCCTAACAATATTCATCATTATCACCGACATGCCTATCGCTATTCGAGAACCTGTTTCGATTTCTTGAAAGAACACTATCTGTAAATTTTGAATTGCCTTCCTAAAAAGTTAAAAGATAGACAGGACTGCAATACTTGCATGAATCAAACATCTAAGGTAGTCACTTCTAGCAGGATTCTTTTAAGTTTTCTCCGATGTCTCGAAACTCTTCTTCTTATCACAAAAGAATTGGAAATGTAATTATACAAATACATCCGTACTGGACTTTTGATCCAGTTAACTACGACTTTTATGCATATGCTTCAACGGAGTCTAGTTTAATCCAACCAGTGCAAAAGAAGAAAATGGAAGGAGAAAAATTTATAATTTTACATAGGTGAAAAATTCATATAATTAGTTCATTTGGTATAAGTGAATCTTAAATGTTACATATTTATTATCGGATCACTTCTATATGATGATTGATGGAAAAATTAAATAAAAAATTAAGTCAAAATTATGGAAAAATTAAATAAAAAATTAAGTCAAAAATTAAGTTAAAGGATCTGCTTCTAGGTCGAATACCCAAAGTGTATATGACTCAAACTGGTCATGTTTCCTAAAATCAGTCTAAGATTTGTGTCTCAATATCTCGAAAGTTGCTCAGCGATTTAGAATGGGCCAGTGGCCACAAACTTCACCCTATCATCCAAAATGAGCCACATGACGCAAGTCCAACAAGTGACCCAAATAAGACAAAAGGAATCAAGAAATCTGGTTAGTTTAATTGGGCTAGATGCACTAATCTTTTTGAGGGATACTTTTTGAGTACTTTGATATGTTATTAGAATGTTGTTATCGGTGAAAACTAATTGAATTTTTTGTTAAGTGTCATTACTCGATGACTTTCTAAGTTTCTAATGAATTTGCCCTCTTTTTTGTCAAAAAAAATAACAGAAAAAACAAAATATAGATTGGGATAGGCAGAAAAATAGCTTAAAACAGACTAAAATGGACTTCAAAGCCATCCCATGGTATGAATAGGAAACTCTGGCTCCGCCTCTGCTCCCAGGTAAGGTGGAGTGGGTTTCCCCATGAGACGGGCCGATACTCAAACTTAGAATCCTTGTAGGACTCAGAAAACGTGGGACAATTTTTTTTTTTGTTTTTCTTTCTGATACACCACTAATTCATAAATCTAATCGGAGTATGAAAATACCCCAACTTCTTGTTACATTATATATATAAAGAACTAGGGTTGGCAAAATATGAAGTACAAAAATTTCCACCAACATCTCTGCACCCCATGAATGCCAAAATCTTTCATTACGAAATCATGTCACACGAGAAGACTGTCATGGTCAAGAAAAATGCCATCAACCTTCTGTTGATGATACTACTACTATTGTTACTGCCATGCGCCGTAGCACAAAGCGATATTGATGGTTCTCCATGGGATGTCGTAGACGTAATCTTAGTCGTTTTCGTTTTACTCGTAGCAATTATTCCTGCTTGTAGTCTTATTTGGTCCAAATGCAGTGAGGCAAGACGTACTTTTGTTACTCGTCGTAATAATAATGATGTTGTTCCTATAGGAAGAGCAGTAGAAAAAAGAGGACTTGAATCTAAGGTGATTAAAATTGTGCTTCCGGAATCAACCTACTCTGCTGTTAAGAAGAAATTAGAAAAAGTGCCGGAAAACTGTGCTATTTGTTTAGATGATTATGAAGATGACCATATGGTTAGATTATTACCATGTCACCACGCTTTTCATACTGAATGCATTGATAAATGGTTGGTTTCTCGTCCTACTTGTCCTGAGTGTCGCGGTGATCTTCATGAAGCTAATTTTCCTGAAACAACATTTAATGCTGGCGATATTGTAATTGATGTACTGGAAGATGATGAAAATACTGCTGAGATGACGACTGACATGGTTTTTGAAACTGAAGGCGACCTGGCCCATGTTGCAATTTCTGTGGTAGAGAATTAAGAAGATGTGATTGATGGTATAAACCTTAACTATGAGATGCACCAAAATCAGAATAGGATTCCAAGATCACATTCAACAACTGGGAATTCATTGATACAACATGAACTAGATAAAAACAGCGAGAGCTATGCATTACGATTTTAAGATGATGAGAACGTTTGTGGGAAATCGACTCGGTGTAATAGCTGTTCAGCTTTTCGTACGGGAGGTGCGGTCAATTTCAGGTGAAAATATGGCCGTGGCAATGGGGCAACCATTTTTTGCAACGGATGCGCGCAAGTCCAAGGACTAAAAGAAATGATGGTGCAGTTTGTGAGCCACGACCTACACCATCCTAGCCTCTTCTCCTTATTCACCTGTGTGAGCATAGTTTTTTGTTGAGCTGAAAACTCTCACCAAAAATTCAATTGGTTCTAATTTGTTGTATCTAATGATTTATACTGGTTGAGCGTTTTAACTGCGGTTAATTCTTGTTAATCACTCTTTTCCAAGTGCTATGATAGCCATTAACTTAGTTACCCA
Organism: Papaver californicum; assembly: GCA_023531435.1. Classification (NCBI taxonomy): domain Eukaryota; kingdom Viridiplantae; phylum Streptophyta; class Magnoliopsida; order Ranunculales; family Papaveraceae; genus Papaver; species Papaver californicum. The sequence continues at coordinate 1,323,002 of JAJJMC010024209.1, forward strand.
TGGATCTTCATGGCCCATTAAAGTTTTTACTGAGAAATTAGGATCCTTAATTTGCACATCTTAGATAAAGCTCCATCCTAAAACAAAAAAAATAATACTATCCGGAAATTATCTATTATGGATGACTAATGGGTGAAATCCGAACCAATTAAAATAGTGGGTACTAAATTTACATTCGTGTCAAACTCTTATCCGTGAATTTGATACCCATAGATGGACCAGTGGATGAATTGGATACAGATAGATCCACGGATTTCATATTTTTAATTAAGAAAAATAGAAATAGTTAATATATTAACAAAAGAAACTACTTTAAACATTAAGGTATTGAAATTTAAAGCATATATTAAGTTATTAAAACATAACAATACTTAAACTAGGATAATGTCATCCCAAAAACCAGAAGTAAAATTTAAACAGTATATCCAGTACTGCTTGTATGCAAATTTAGTTTATCGATACAACTATGCTAGAATTAAAACATTAAAAATTATATAGTACCTTCAAAATACACTAATGTCCCTCTGTATTTTTTAAATTTTCTATTTATCCATAGTGGATGTAGGTGTCTAATAAATTTCTATATTTTCACCCCACCTAATCCATTATTCAGCGGATTTTAAAAATACATTCACATCCAACCCGTCTATAAACGGATTAGATATCCATCCGTCAAATTACGGCCGAACTTCACACGTAATACCTATGGGATTCAAAAACGTGTACTGGATATTTCTTTTGATGGCCCACTAATTCCATGAGACACTGAGACCTTCTCTAGTGATATTATGGCCGTAATGTTACACTATTTGACAGACCTAAGTAAGTTGTCCAATAAAACATTCATTCACAACGAAAGAGATGAAAGATTGAATGTATGTCAATTTTTTACACACTTGATAATTTTGAACATTTACTGAGGATTTTAGGTTGAAACATGTAAGGTATACTGATAAAGGGTGTTTATAAAATTTTAAAAAACAAAATTATTATCTTTTCAAGTTGATATGGTCATTTATGGTGAAAATCATGCCGACAGTAAAAATAATTTTTCAACTATGCAGACAGTTGACAGTCGATATGGTCTTCAAATTGGCGACTATGAAGGCAGTTTATATATAGTCAGTATGGTCTTCAATTAGCGACCATTCAGACAGTTCAGTCGGCATGGTTTTTATCCATGAAGATCACGTAGACAGTACAATCGGTATGATTTTTACCCATGAAGACCATGTAGATAGTTCAAAGTCGGTATGATCTTCAAATTGGCGATCATGCAGACACTTCACAGTCGGCATGGTCTTCAATTGGCGACCATGCTGACAGTTTAGTCGGCATGAGTTTCACCCATGAAAACCCGCGTGGTTTTCACCTCTGAAGACCATGTAGACAGTTCAAAGTCGGCATTGATATTGGATGAAAACCATGCCAATTCTAAATAATTTTTAGGCATAATCTTTATTTCTTCCTCAAAAAAAAAAAACTAACATATTCTATAATCAATAGCCATAATTGATATGTTAATCTCATTAATATAAACTTAATATAATCTAACAACCAATATAAATGATTAACAATCTATTAATCAAAAATAATTTTGATATTACGAAAAAATTATGGATAATAAGTTTTTAAAAATATCCATATTTTACTTTATTTTATATACCCTATTTATAAGGGTATCCCCTAATTAAACAAACGTTCATAATTTTTGCACTCTCCTCGAATAAGTTGTAATGAAGATTAAGGGTTCAATCGCCAATTCGCCACCCCTCCCCTTATGGATGGGGTTGGAGCCTTGGAGACTGGAATTTTAGCGGTGTGATATAACAGTTTTTTTTCTTGCTTTCACAATCTAGTATGTCGGTAATTTCTGTTGGGGAAAAATGAGTTTAAATTAATTTTTTTTTGGTCTTGGTGTGATGTGAATGAATCTCTTTAGTTTAGTCCCGCATTGGGTATTCTAGAGAAGGATGTCCACTATATAACTATTCTCATGTGGATAGTTAGACAAACAAGAGGGTGGAATGGGGTGGGCAAACAATACATGGGCTAACTAATGTATTGGGCTTGCCAATGAGAAACACATCAATCATGATCTATTATTTTTTCCAAAAATAGTTTTACAAATCCGAAACCCTATATAGTTTTACAAATCCGAAACCCTAAAGGATTCCTTTTATATTTTGGGAAAACTTGATTTAGACGAAATCCGAAAGCCTAAAGGTTTATTTTTCCTATAAATACAAAACGTTTTCAGAGTTAAAAGACATCCCAGAAGCGGCTACTATCCTGTCTTCTTTTCACCATCTTCTCGCTTTGTTTTGCGCTTTGACTGTTTATTTCCCTTCCTTCCCTGTTGCTAAGTTCAAGAGTGGGTAGTCTGTATTGTGCTAATACAAGCTATATCGGGAAGTCTTATCCTAGACACATCTTCGCACGTTGGGGTTTAGCATTGCTCTTCTCGAGTATACCCGCGAACTAATGTGTTAAGGACAACTTGTTGAACCTGTGATTCTGCCCTCGTAGTTGTCTTTGGTAGAGTTGTTTTCAATTAAGTGCTTTATATATTATTCTGATACATCTAACGCTGCTGTTCATTGTTGCAAGATTTCAACAATCTTAACACATTATCTTTTATCTCGTAACAATGGGAAAAAATGATGTTGAAAAACCACAGAAGTTCAACGGAAAGGATTTCAAGAGATGGTAATCCAAGATGCTGTTTTTCCTGAGTTTTCATGAGTTAGACGTAGTACTGGTTCCTTTTGATGATTTGATGAATACTGAAGAAACTACTGAAGATGATAAAGCGTTTTACAAGAGGCAGAATTATCTGGCTAAAAATCATATTATGAACTGTTTGGAAGATGCGATGTATGATTTTTATAATGCTAAAGAAAATTTTAGTGCTTATGATTTGTGGATTGCGTTAGAAGCAAAGTACCAGGCAGAGACTGCTGGTAGCAAGAAATTTCTGGTCACGAAGTTTATGGATTTCAAGAGGACGAATGATAAGTCTGTTGTTGATCAATTCCTTGAACTTCAACAAATTATCAACGAGATTCTTGCTGAAGGTATGGTCATTGATGAGACTTTTCAAGTATCTACGGTACTTGAGAAGTTACCATCTTCTTGTTCAGAGTACAAAAGAAAATTGAGGCATGAAACGGGTAAAATCAACATGGTTGAATTGGGCAAGAAGATTCAAGTTGAAGAAATGTTATGCACCAAAGACAAGAATGTTTCGTCTGCAAGAGATATGACAAATAAGGCTCATATGACTGAACACAAATCTGGAAAAGGTGATAACAACAAACGCAATCCTAAACCTGCACCTCACAAGAAAGGTATTTTTCCGAAACCCAAATCTGGCATTGCTAAAATTAAAGGTGCATGTTATGTTTGCGGTATTCCTGGTCATACGGCAATTCACTGTAGACAACGTAAGAACCTTAATAAGAAGAATAATGCCAACTTGGTTGCTGAGAATAAGAACGAGTTTTCTGCTATGGTGTCTGAAGTTAATCTGGTGACAAATGTGAGGGACTGGTGGGTAGACTCTGGAGCTACCAAACATGTATGTGGAAGCCGAGACCTGTTCACCTCTTATCATAAGGTAGGGGAAGGCGAGAAACTCTATATGGGTAACTCATCTGCAGCAGAGGTTGCAGGAAAGGGAAAGGTCGGGCTGAAACTTACATCTGGCAACATTCTCACATTGAATGACGTTCTTCATGTTCCAGACATCTGCAAGAATCTTGTTTCTTGTTCGTTTTTAGATGATAAAGGTTTTAAAGTAGTAATTGAGTCTGGAAAAGTTGTAATAACTAAGGGCAAAGAGTTTGTGGGTAAGGGTTATAAGACTGAGGGTCTATATAAGCTTAATGTAAAATCTGATGAAATAAATATGAATGATTCTTCTGCTTACATGTGAGTGCCATTGAGTGTTTGGCAAGGTAGACTTGGTCATGTAAACTATAAATCAATGCATAAATTGGCTAGCGTAGGCTGCGTACCTAAATTCACTGTTGAAAAGGATCATAAATATGAGATTTGTGTAGAATCTAAGCATGCTAAGAAATCATTCAGTAAGAATGTCCAAAGAAATTCTAAACCCTTAGAATTAATCCATTCTGACCTAGTCAATATGAAGTCAGTTCAAACTAGAGGTGGCAAGAAGTGGTTTGTCACTTTTATAGATGATTGTACAAGGTACTGTCATGTTTATTTGCTTAAAGGGAAGGACGATGCCTTAGAAGCCTTTAAGATGTATAAACTCGAAGTTGAAAACCAATTGAATGCTACTATTAAAACTATTAGGTCTGACCGTGGTGGTGAGTATGAAATTCCTGTAGGAGATTTTTGCGAAGAACATGGCATAATACATGAGACAACATCCCCTTATTCACCTCAATACAATGGTGTAGCTGAACGTAAGAACCGTACCCTTAAGGATATGATGAATGCCATGTTGATTAGTTCAGGATTACCTGCAAACTTGTGGGGGGAGGCCATCCTCTCAGCTTGTTATATCCTGAATAGAGTACCTTTTAAAGGATCCGATAAACCTCCATATGAGTTATGGAAAGGTAGACAACCATCTTATGCTTACTTCAAAGTGTGGGGGTGTTTGGAAAAGGTGGCCATACCTCCTCCTAAGAGAACTAAGATAGGACCTAAAACTGTTGATTGTGTCTTCATAGGGTATCCTGAGCATACTAGTGCTTATAGGTTTATGGTTGTGAGTTCTGAAATTTCTGACATTGGGTTGCATATTATTATGGAGTCTAGGGATGCAGAGTTCTTTGAGAATGTTTTTCCTTTGAAACTTGGTTCTCGAAAGATATGTTTAGATGAACCTCTAGATATGCCTTCAACCAGTCAGTCATTACCTTTAGAGGTGGATGCACCAGATATGACCCTAGAAGAGGTAAAAGGGTTAGAATTGAGAAAACATATCCTGGTTGCATTACTGATGTGATTTTATATAGTGGTAAAAAGAGGTTCGATTCTCGAACTTGTAAAGGTAATGATTTTAGAAAATAATGATTTTAATTAATTCTCGAAAATTCCAGGAGTAAGAAAAAGACTAAATAACCTAAATATGATTTTTGAATAATTTTAAAAGTACCAGGAATCAGGAATCAGGTAATTCTAACAACCTATGTGATTAATCAGATAATTCGTTTTAAATTAATTGAAGCACAAATAATTGCCAAAATTGGTTTTGTTATGCTAACAAACAGAGGTAAATCACAAGCATGGACTATCAAAATTAATTAACTAAGCATAATCCATCAAGCAAAAGCACAACTGTTGAAAGAAAACCGTTTTCACTATTTAAAACTATGCAATTCTAATAACAAAAGAATTATAAATAATTATTAGAAAATAATTAAATCACATAAAATTGAGAAAATTACCTTATCCATCATCCCAGTAAATAGACTTAGCTCATGGTGGAAAAAGATTGCTCAAAAGTTGATTTCATTGCTCAAAATAAAGATTACAAGATTGATTAACGCTGTAACAGCTAAACAGTAACGCAGCAGACACGTTACAGAATCAGTTCCAACTGTTACAACCCAATTCAACCAAGAATATAACAGTGAGAAATAGCAACAGAGATTTCAAATTTTGCAACAGATAAAAGTGTGGGTGAGCTGTCTTCTTCGGTGAAGGTGAGGATGAACACCGGTGACGGCCGGTGTAACAGCGGTGAAGGAGTAAGCCGGAAAATACCAAAAGTGATCCTGGAGCTGCGTACCCCTTTTCTGAAGCTTGTAAACTCTTTATATAGGCCTTTGGAGTCTTCTAGGATGTTCTAATCCCCTTATGACTCGGTAGTTTGACGAGAAATTGATATCAATCCAAAACATGGATGTATTCCTGTTCCCGTACAAATTCATGCTCATCTGGCCCCTATCTTCGGCTTCTAGAGCTTCTAATCGATTATACGAACCTTGAATTAGATTGGGTAACTCCGAATTTGCGCTGAAATCGCTAAAAAATCTGAATTGAAAATCATGAATTTGCTGCCGATGAAACTCTGTCCCGATGAAGGTTTGACTCGGTCAACTGCTTTGACCGAGTTTACTGGGCTGAGTTGACCCGCTGAGTTGGCCCGATCAAGCTCAACCCGATCCAAGGGTGCCCTAATCCAATGTGTGGGTGCCTTGATCCATTTTCCCGGGTGCCTTTAACACTTTTTGAGCCAATTTTTCCACAAATCTTTATTCTTCTACTGTACCTACAAAAGCATAAAAATACGTAATAGACACAAAATCGAATACTAACTCACTAGAAATTAAGGTGCAATTTAGACATTAAAATGTGTCTATCAAATACCCTCAAACTTACTATTTTGCTAGTCCTCGAGCAAACTACTCTAAAAATAAAGTAAAAATCTAACTCACTTTCGCAGGAATCGCGACTACATTTAGCATATGCAGTAAGCCGTTAAACCCCTAGGTGTCCCTAGTGGACGAGTTTTGTCTCGTGAGGGTTTACAAGAGGTATACCCACAAAACCTGGATCTAGATCTTAGCAACACGTGAACGATTAAGGATAGACACTAAACAAGCTAGTTAGTTGGCTACTCAGATATTCGGTTATAGGGACCATTACCCTTTATGGATCCAATTACTGTAGACGAGTGCTAACTCAAGCGTACTAAAATTCATATCTAAGACAACAGAGTTCTACTCAGACAGTTATCTAACCACCCATCACATGAAAAGACTTAGAAGATGAACGTAGACTGTAGAAGGTCGCAAATGTTGACTGAGGCGAACGATGTGTCCCATATCTGTCTGAAGGTCAGTACCGAGATGAAACCTAGTGTGTTGAGATACTCCCTATTTATTTTCAACGGTTACTACTAACTAAAATATTTACAAGTTCCCATGGATCCTGCGTTCCACGCTTGCTTAGGCGACGGAGACAGGGAGAACTTTAAAATACCAAATACTATTTTTTTTTTTTTTTTTTCTGACACCTAATACATGTGTGTTCCCATGGATCCTGCATTCCACGCTTGCTTAGGCGACGGAGACAGGGGGACCACACACATAACTCTAAAACACTAACATAGTATTCATGCGGGGCATGATCTCAACACACTAAATTTCATTCCAGTGCTAATTAACATGTCGATGCTAGGACCCACCAATACTCTCAGAGAAACACTAAATTGCAAATAATAAAACAGAACGTGATATGGTGGTGACAACTATCATGTTATTTCTAACACCTGAACTCTGTCTCCTTTATGAATAGACCATCTAGCTGGGCACACCAATCCTTATAGAAAAATGGCTAAGTTTCCATCTACCTAGAGTGGTTAGTGTCACCCTGAATTGTTCACATGCTTCTAAATTCCAAATCTTATTAATCTTAAAAAGTCTCCCAATACCCCCAAACTTAAATTAAACAGTGTCCTCAATGTTTCTAAGTAAAGAACAATACCAGAAGAGTAAAAAGTAAGGGAGTCAAAAAGATAGTACCTGAATGAAGCGTAGCAATCCTTCGAAGGAGAAAAATAAAGCTGAAAAATCTTAAAAATCTAATACATACATACACAAACGGCTCTGATGGTCAATCAGAGTATGCTGGGTCCTCCAGAGGGACCTCCTCAATATTACCTGTAGGGTTAGACTCTAAAAACGGTTTCAGTCGTTGACCGTTGACTTTGGTGATGTTTCCACCATCCTGAGTCTCAATCTCAATAGCTCCATGAGGAAAGACAGTGCGAACCACATATGGACCAGTCCACCGAGAGCGTAACTTCTCGGGGAACAGATGTAACCGTGTGTCATACAGAAGAACTTTTTGACCTGGAGAAAATGACTTTCGTAAAATATTTCTATCATGCACGAGTTTCATTTTGTTCTTATACTCCCTAGCACTGTCATAAGCATCAATCCTAATTTCTTCCAACTCATTGAGCTGGAGTTTCCTCTGAGCACCTGCCTTGTCAAGTGAATAATTTAGCTGTTTCACAGCCCAATATGCTCTATGTTCTAACTCAACAGGCAAGTGGCATGCTTTGCCAAAAACCAAACGGTAGGGGGACATTCCTATTGGGGTTTTAAACGCAGTATGATAAGCCCATAAGGCATCAGTAAGCCTTGTTGACCAGTCTTTCCTATTTGGGTTGACTGTCTTTTCTAGAATGCGTTTTATTTCCCTATTGGAAACCTCTACCTGACCACTAGTCTGGGGATGATAAGGGGTGGTCACCTTGTGAGTTATACCATATTTCTTTATCAGAAGACTAAACGGTCTATTACAAAAATGTGACCCACCATCACTAATTATAGCCCTAGGTGTACCAAAACATGCAAAAATATTATCATTCAAAAATCGGACCACTACCCTATGGTCATTAGTTTTACACGACACCGCCTCTACCCATTTAGACACGTAATCTACGGCAACAAGTATATAAAGATTACCTAGAGAACTAGGAAAGGGACCCATAAAGTCAATACCCCATACATCAAAAATCTCAATAATCAAAATCGGGTTCAGGGGCATCATGCTTCTACGGGTCATGGTTCCTAGCTTCTGGCATCTGTCACAAGCAACACAGTGGCTGCGGGAGTCTTTAAACAGTGATGGCCAGTAGAATCCACACTGCAATATCTTAGCAGCAGTCTTCTTGGCACTAAAGTGACCTCCACAAGCCTGATTGTGACAAAAGGAGATAATATTGGACTGATCAGTCTCAGGGATACATCTCCGGATAATCTGGTCTGGACAATACTTAAACAAGTAAGGATCATCCCAAAAGAAGTGTTTCACCTCAGCTAAAAACCTAGAACGATCTTGTCTACCCCAGTGTTGGGGCATTCGACCAGTAACAAGATAGTTCACTATGTGTGCATACCAAGGTGACTCAGAAACAACAAAGAGTTGTTCATCAGGAAAACTATCCCTCACAGGAGGGGAATCGTCTGGAGTGTCTAGGACTAGCCTAGACAAGTGATCGGCCACTACATTTTCTGCACCCTTCTTATCCCTAATCTCTAACTTAAATTCCTGTAGCAACAGGATCCATCTTATCAGTCTAGGTTTCGAGTCCTTCTTAGACAGAAGGTACTTCAGGGCAGCATGGTCTGTGAAGACTATAACCTTAGATCCTAAGAGATAAGACCTAAATTTGTCTAGGGCGAACACTATGGCTAACAACTCCTTCTCCGTGGTGGTGTAGTTCAACTGGGCATCATTCAGGTTTTTGCTAGCATAATAGATCACGTGTAATAGTTTGCCTATCCTCTGTCCTAAGACTACGCCTATGGCATAGTCTGATGCATCACACATGATCTCAAATGGCTGAGTCCAATCAGGTGCCTGAACTATAGGTGTAGTAGTAAGTAGGGTCTTGAGCTTCTCAAAAGCTCCTAAACAGTCATCATCAAAGGTAAATTTGGTATCTTTTGCAAGTAAGTTGCAAAGAGGTCTAGCAATCAGACTAAAATCCTTGATGAATCTACGATAAAATCCGGCATGCCCTAGGAAAGACCTGACGTCTTTGACGGTTCTAGGAACCTGAAGAGTCTTGATAATGTCTACTTTGGCTTTGTCTACTTCTATGCCCTTGGCAGAGACTATGTGTCCCAGAACTATTCCTGACTTAACCATAAAGTGACATTTCTCCCAATTGAGTACTAGATTGTTTTCTTTACACCTAGTTAACACTAGCGACAAATGATGCAAGCACTCATCAAACGAAGAACCAAACACAGAAAAGTCATCCATAAAGACCTCTAGAAACCGTTCCACCATGTCAGAGAATATGCTCATCATACACCGCTGAAATGTGGCCGGTGCATTGCATAACCCAAAGGGCATGCGCCTATATGCAAAAGTGCCAAAGGGGCAGGTAAAAGTGGTTTTCTCCTGGTCTTTTGGGTCAATAACAATCTGATTATAACCAGAGTAGCCATCCAGAAAGCAATAATGGCTATGTCCAGCTAATCTTTCTAGCATTTGGACAATAAAAGGAAGGGGAAAGTGATCCTTCCTTGTGGCCTTGTTCAATTTCCTATAGTCTATACAAACACGCCAACCCGTGGTCACTCGGGTTGGGATTAATTCATTATCCTCATTCCTGACTACAGTGATACCTGATTTCTTGGGTACAACCTGAACTGGGCTGACCCACTTACTGTCTGAAATTGGGTAAATAATACCCGCATCTAGCAATTTAAGCACTTCTGTTCGAACTACCTCCTTCATGTTTGGGTTGAGCCTACGCTGCATCTCCCTAGATGGTTTGGACTCCTCTTCTAAATGGATTTGGTGCATACAAACTGTTGGGCTAATTCCCCGAATATCTGCTATGGTCCATCCTAAGGCTTTCTTATTGTCTTGAAGCATGGTTACTAGCCTATTCTCCTGGTCCATATCCAAATCTGAAGCTACAATCACAGGTAAGGTCTCTGATGGGCCTAAGTACATATATTTCAGAGTATCTGGTAGCTGCTTAAGATCCAACTTTGGAGGTTCTTCAAGGGAAGGAACTAGGTTTGACTTAGGGACTGGTAAGTGTTCGAACTTAGGTGTCCACCTATTGCTGGTGTTTAACACGGGTACTGAGTCTAACACAGCATTCACCTCATTAATTTCCCTATCATCAAAATCTAATCCAAAGTGGGCTAGACATTTCTCTAACGGGTCTTCTATTAAAGTGTTTGGTAATGACTCCTGAACTAGAGTCTCTATCATGTTGACGTTTTCTAAGCTGGGGTCATCTAACTCTAGTGGTTGATTACTAATGTTGAAGATATTCAGCTCAATAGTCATGTTACCAAAAGACAAATTCATGACACCGTTATGACAGTTAATGATCGCATTAGATGTTGCTAAGAACGGGCGACCTAGTATAACCGGTATCTGATTTTCTGGATCAGGCACGGGTTTGGTATCAAGCACAACAAAGTCCACCGGATAAATAAATTTATCCACCTCAATCAAAACATCCTCTATGACACCACGAGGAATTTTCACGGACCTATCAGCTAACTGTAAAGTCATCTGGGTAGGTTTCAAATCGCCTAGTCCTAGCTGGAGGTACACATGGTACGGCAGTAAGTTCACACAGGCTCCTAAATCGAGTAAAGCTCTTTCTACACGGTAGTTTCCTATCGTGCAAGCAATGGTTGGGGAACCTGGATCTTTGTACTTAAGTGTTGTACTATCCTGCAGAATAGAACTTACGTGGCTAGCTATGAAGGCCTTCTTTTGCACACTATGCTTTCGCTTTCGTGTGCACAAGTCCTTAAGGAACTTGGCATAGGGGGGAATCT
>JAJJMC010024218.1:0-15907 GCA_023531435.1 Papaver californicum
AAAAAAAAAAAGAGAAGGACAAGAGTTGGCACATGTGCCTCTGTAACTCGAGCCTCCATGTGAGATATGATCACCCAAAAGAGATAAATAAAAGTTGTTGTCATCTAATATACGGGCGCCCAGAAAGATAGAGGCGGTGATAGAGATATGCGTATATACAAGATGTGAAAGTTTAGAGAGATATACTGAAGAAAAAAAACATGTATTCTTCGTCAGAAATTACGTATCTACTTTAAATAGTTTTAAAAAGGGCTGACAAATATTCTAATTCCGCTGTAAAAAGGAAAATCATATATGCTATTCTCTGATCTAAATTTGTAACTATTTTGATTTACCCTAATTTCATTGGCGATTCTGTTGTACTTTGATTCCAGGGATAAGACATAGAAGATATATGACCAATGGACAACATTATACCACCAAACCCACAAGCACAAGGAGAAACTGTGACATACCAACTCATCCAGGGTACTATACCCCCTCAATCAGAAATAACAAGAGCATTGGCGAAATTGCAAAAGATGAACCAATGCCGACATGCGTTAGTGTAGCATTACTTACCCCTTCCCCCTGCAAATGAAGAGTTGTTGGGAGATGGTGGGGATCCTGTTGAAGATGGAACACCTAGAGAAAGAGATGGACCTGTGAACAAAGGGTTGCCACATCAATCCATACCACAAGGATCAACCCGGAGAAGAGTCACACTAAGGTCTCAGATGACGACATGAAGATGTTGAAGTATATTAAAATCGATATGGTCTCGAGGCAAACTCCCGGTGTTACACGATCCAATCCTCGCTAACACCCGAAGTAGAAAATAGGCCAATACCCGCATCCTACAAGTCCCCAAAGTTTCCACTATTCGATGGTACAAACAATGCAATGGAAACTTGCATCGATTTTCAAAGATGTTGAACGAGCATGTTGCGAATGAACATGTGTGCTTAAGGGAGTTTGGCAAGTCTCTGACAGATGATGCCTTTACATGGTTCATTACCTTGCCACAAAATAAATTTGGAAGTTGGGAAGACATGCTGTAGACATTCATGCAAAATTTTTACTCTAAACCGGTCAAGATTTCAATTTCAGACCATATGGGGAATTTTGCAAAACTTTAGTTTTTGGATGTGCAATTGATATAACCGTTGCACAATCATATATTTGTTGCTTTAATTCTTAATTATCTCAAAATAATTAAGCAACGTGTTTGTAACGATCATATGCGTTGTAAATTTTGGCAATATTATCAATTTTAGTGGTATTTTAGATTGGAAATCATTTTTGCTTTTCATAATTTAGTTTTAAATTCCAACAAATTTCTAAATTTTTTGGAAATTGATTCACCATTTCTCCCTCTTTTTTTTCTCTTACCGATTGATTTCCCCCCAAAACTTGAATCCAAATTTATTTCCCCACCAAGATCAATCATAAGGTACATCTATTTCAACTTCATTTACTCTCGTTTCAATTAGAACCTACTATCAATAAAAAAAATAAATAATGAAAACATAATATTTGTTTTCATTTATTTCAGACAGAACATAACTCGTTTTCTCTTTTTTTTTTCTCTTTCCAAAACCACTCTTTTCTAAACCGAGAATAATAAGAAGAGATTTGTTATGATTTCAGCTGAAAAACCTTCGATCCAAAAAATTTCTTCTTTACCTTTACATCCTAATCGAAACCCATATACCAGAAATGTCGATCTACCCATTAATAACTTGAAATTTTCAAAACCCTAGAAAATCTACTTTGATCCTGAAATGCAAGACATACCATCAATCTGGTAGTCCAGTGCTTCTTCTAGACAACATTTGATTGATTCTAACCTAATTTATCATTAAGTATGAACCTTAACTCTAGTTTTGATTATTTTTCTCGGTGTTATTTGATTTTGACCTAATTAGTGGTTTTCTGTTGGTAGAATTTATTTTGGCAAAGATTTTGTAATTTTGTAGTTTCAAAGCATGGGTATTTTGTGTATTTGTAAGGTTGTTTTGTTAAATCCGTTTGAAGGCTGAGAAACAGGTGTTTGCAAGTTGTCTTGAGGTTTATTGTTTGTCATCTTATTGAAGATTTTAAGTGTAGCAATTTTAGTTTTTAAAAGACAATGAGTTAATGAAAGTGAATGATCTTGAAGTTTGGTTTTATGGAACTTGGGAGACTTCTAAATATGATACTTGGGTGTTACAGGGTATAGTTTTGATGTTTGGTTTTACGTATAAACACGATTTTCTAGTTGTTACAGATTCTAGTTTTGATGTATCTCATTTCCTGTTTTACTTTATGTATAAATATAATTTGTACTCTGATGCATTTGTTCAGAATATCAGATTATTGAAAGAACACTACCTTTTCATCCCAAGTCTGTAAATAGTTGTATGAATAATTTTTTTAGAGGATAAGCGACCACCATTAAGAGCGTACTGTTGGTTCCTAAAGAGTTAGTCATGTTCATGTAACGGTTGTTTGCATTTTTATTTTTATTTTTGATTTGTGAACTAATTTTGTTAAAGTACTACTACTTTTTTATTCTAGGAACGAGGGTTGAAGAAGCATTTGAAGAGGCTCAATGCGCCTAAGCATTGGATGCTTGACAAGCTTGGTGGTGCCTTTGTAAGAATCAATAGTCCATTTTTTGTAAATTTGTTATCATATTTGATGCTTATTTGGATTGGATTTTGGTTAAAGATTTTATTTTTTTATAGGCTCCAAAACCATCATCTGGTCCATATAAATCTAGGGAGTGCTTGCCCTTGATTTTTATTATGTATAATAGATTGAAGCATGCTCTCACATACTGTGAGGTCATTGCTATTACGATGCAAAGGCATATTTGTATTGATGGAAAGGTCAAAACATACCCTTATGGGTTCACGGGTATGTACTTTTAACCCTCCTCGTGATTTATAATAACAATAATTTTTTTTTTGAGATTGATGTAATATATGGGGAGAGCTTTTCAGTAGCTCTGAAATACTTACATGACTTCTGGAAGGTGCTCAGCTATTCAATCCCTAAGATCAATTTATGCTTCTGGAAAAGATTGAATCATAGTACGGATTTTGTGTTTTTCATTATGGGTTTTATGGTTGTTTTGATTTCTAACTATTGCCTGATCGGTTAATATACTATGGTTGTTATCCTATGGATACTTCAAGATGCTACCGTGAAGCGTCCCTATCTCAAATAGGTTGTCTTTTTCACATGTTACAATTCTCATATACCTTTAACTGCTCCCATGAACTTTTGTCAAATGTATCACATATACATTTAACTGATTTTATAAACTCCAGTTGAAGCGGGAAAACAGATCCAAACATCGTTTCTTAAATATATAGATCTGTTACTTTAATAAAACTAAGCAACGAATAAAACCTATTTAAGCAACTAATGTAGCAGTTGCTTTAATTAAATTGAGCAACATTTTATAAAAGTTGCATAATTCGTTGGTAAATTTGTTACACCCTGTTCCCAAAGATATAAACGTTGCTTATATTAACTGCAACTTTAATATCCACACCCTTTCCTGCGCCTCTGCACCCCCATTCATCTTCGGTTAGCGAGAACACGGATGAAAATAACTAAACAACAAAAAGGCAATGGGGCGCCCCCTATTTATACCACAACTCAAAAGACCAATTCATTAGCTAAACTCACCCCTATCACTTACGAAGCAATCGAACGTTGCAAAAAGGCCAAAATGGCATAGCGGTAATATCAAATACAGGGTGGGTGAGAAATACCAAGCATTTGTTAGACGATTTTGCATGGAGTACTTGAAATACAACATCATCATTCCAGAAGGTGAGCTCATAAACATGTGTATCACTCTACTGCTTTTAGAGATGCGCCGTTTAATAGAAAATACAGGTATTGATAAGTTTGCTGATTTGGAAGAAGCTTGTGCATGACGCAACAGAAGAAGAAATGGTAGTAAAATTAAAAAAAAGGCCACACACTGTTTCTTATGCACGCGATGAGCGTAATCAATGTAGGAACCAATTTTCTTATAACAGTGATAGGAAGCCAAAACGCCAAACCAACTATAACGACAGAGAAGAACCTCCAGAATACTCTTGTGCATTCGACATAATAATAGATCTACTTAAAGAATGGATTCGTAATGACAATATCAAGCTACCACCACCACCAAAGGATCCGACAGAGCAAGACAAGCGACATATGAATTTTTGCCTATTCCATAGAAAGGTGGACCACGCTACCAATGAGTGTCGTACTCCTCGACGACGTTTTCACCGCCGAATGAAGAAAAAAGAATTTGACTTAGGAGGAAACCGAGTTCAAGGAAACTTTACCAATGACCATAGAAAGGTGGACCATGCTACCAATGAGTGTTGTATTCTTCGATGGCGTTTTCACCACCGAATGAAGAAAAGAGAAATTGACTTAGGAGGAAACCGAGTTCAAGAAAACCTTTTTCCATCTCATCAAGTAGCTATGTTTACTCATGAACAAATGGGAGAGCCATAGGGCGATATTATATATGGACCTTGAAGAGCATACAAAGCATGAAGTCTGGGCAGTAGAGACTACGGAGAACATGGAATACATAGTGGCCTCAGTAGCTAAGAAACCATTGTTTGCTCCCTTCTTTGACGCATTAGGTTTTAATGTAGACAAACGCCAATTGACATCCGAATTACTCACCTGGGTTGTAGCTAACGAATATCTGCATGCCTATCGTGATAGGAGATCCCCATTGCCTACCAAGAAGAGGCGGGGAGAACCACGAAACAGGTTCAGAAAGGAAGTGCGCCCAGATGGACGTTTTACATATCGCTTATAGCAATCAAAGACACGAGCTTCATAAATAGAGATGTTCAATATCTCTGAGGCAATAAAAGATTTACATGTTGATAACACCCCATAATTTTTAGAGAGGATCGTCCCAGACCCTGTACCCAAATGCTGTGCAAATACAAAGAAGGTGAATGTTAGAACCATGGAAAGCCCACATATTTTAGAAATTAGTGCAAGCTTGACGGAGGAAGAGAGAAAAACTCTACAAGACATGTTGACAGAGTTCCAAGATGTGTTTACATGGACCTGTGAGGACATGCCCATCCTAAATTCAACTTTGGTTTTTCATGAGTTCAAAGTGGCACCTACAAGCAGACCTGTCAAGCAACCTAGACGAAACTCCCTTATGATATTGAAGAGAAGATCAAACAAGAAGTCACCAATCTCCTGGCATCAGGATATATCAAGCCCATACATTACCCCACATGGCTAGCAAACATCGTCCCAGTAAAGAAAAAAAATGGTAAAATACGGTGTTGTTTGACATCAAAGATTCAAACAAAGCTTGTCCTAAAGATGATTTTGTTGGAGAATATTCCTGTAACAATAAGCAAACCAAACAGAAACTTGAAAGATATTAATCGTTAGAACAAAACAACACACTTCAGACAATCACACACACACAGAAGATGGAGTCGCCTGTTCAACAGACTGCCCTTAACTCGATATTTGTCGGGTACACCTCTAGAAAGAGTGTTGCTATACCACTAGTGAGGACAAATCGAATCCAGGATAAAACCACCTGATACCAACCCAGCTAGCAAAAAATCGTTGGCCCGTTGCGAACTTAACAGCAGAATAAGAAAGAATTTTTTTTTTTATCTACGTGCTCAAAACAAAACAGGAAGAGGGGAAAAGACGACAGGATAGTAGCTGCATCTTGGGTAAGTGAAAATCTGATTTTTGTTTTTCTTTTATAGGAGAAGAAGACTGTTGATTTTTCAAATGGTCAAAATTCATTTAATTCAACATATTTAATTAAAAGATCTTGTTTATTAAACCTAATTTAATTTTATAAATACAAAACAGTCAAATATTTAATGTATAAAATTAAAATATAAAACCGTTGGATCTTTGATGGGTACACGTATGCACTCGCAGGCGCACGCCGAGGCTCGCGCCAAGGCTCACGCCAAGGCTCGCGCCAAGGCTCACGCCAAGGCTCGCGCCAAGGCTCACGCCAAGGCTCACGCCAAGGCTCACACAAAAGTACACGCAAGCTCCGCAAGCCCGCGGCCTGCGGTGCTTCTGTGCGAAGCACCGCACATGTGTGCATTTGCCCACTAGTCCATTTCCTAAGTCCATATCCAATCCACTAGTTCTTTTTCCTTATATAGAACGTTTGTGGTAATAAGGATAAACTTCCTCTTTGGTTTTTCCAATATGGGACAAACCAAAGGTTTCTCATTCACTAAGAAGTGAAAAGGGATGGCTTTGTTATTTCCACCCCAAGTTTGGACTAGTGACCCTAGGTCCCTTTAAGATATATTAAGTAACAAAATTAATTTTAAGTAACAAATCCATTTTTAATTCTAACAATCCCCCACATGAATGAAGAAAGTGATAAATCAGAAAACCGAAATACGAGAAATACCTCTTAAGCAATAGGTGTCCGTAAGGAATTGAACCTCTGCTTAGTGAGAAGTACCGGAACTACTTGATGGACAGTGAACCCGATGTCTTGAACTGCCATAGTTTGGTGTAATTCATCAATAGCTCCTTACGCAAGATATCTTTCAAGAGTGCTGTTAAGTTCACGCCGTTGTGTCCGTTTTGGCCCTGGACATATCCCGTTTCTCAGAATGCTCTAGAGAATCAGCTCAATTCTCATAGGAAGCGACCCACTTCCTCATTCAGATAGGTGATTTCTATCAAGAGTGTTAACTGCTACACCCCATTTCAATCTTAAATTGAAACTATATAACTCATTAATACTTTACTATAAGTCATCCTCACATGCAGTCACACTATTACGTCTCCACCATAGGGAAGGGACAAAGAAAATAATTCTATGATAGTGTTTAATTTTTACCTGCCACAAATTAGTTGTCTCATTCAAAACCTTGATCTTGGGATCTCCAGTCAGCAAGGTTGAGTATCCTTCATGGAAAGTTTTAAGTGATGAGCCCCATCCCCCTCGATGCATTACTAACTATCTCCTTGGACAAGCCTTTCGTCAAAGGGTCCGCGATATTCTCCTTAGACCTCACAAAGTCAACAGAAATAACGCCATTCGAGATTAGTTGTTTTAGAGAATTGTGTCTTCTCCGAATATGAATGGATTATCCATTATAATTGCTATTTTTAGCATTAGCTATTGCAGCTTGACAATCGCAGTGTATAGATATAGCTGGCACAAGCCTATGCCAGAGAGGAATGTCTTCTAAAAAGCATCTTAGCCAAGCGAGCTTCCTCTCCTGCTTTATCTAATGCAATAATCTCGGATTCCATAGTGGACCGAGCGATACAGGTCTAATTGGAACTCTTCCAAGACACTGATCCACATCTTAGAGTGAAAACGTATCCACTCGTAGATTTAGACTCCTCTGAGTCTGCTATCCAGTTTGCATTACAATGTCCTTCAAGGACTGCAGAGTATCTCTTATAACTCAAACAAAGTTTAAAGTGTATTTTTGATACCTTAATACTCTAAAAAGTGCATCCCAATGCTCCTATCAAACTGGTTATATTTTCTAAGTACAAATTCAATGTAATGAGATTGACTAAGACTATATCTATTAGACTCTCTTCTAATTTTCATCCCTAAGATTACATCTGAGGGACCTAAGTCTTTCATGTCAAGGTCTCATTCAACATGTTCTTAGTGGAATAAATTACATCTATGGTTGTATCTAATATAATCTGATTATCAACATACAAGCATACAATCACACAAGTATCATTCACAAGTTTAGTGTAACCATACGTGTCAGATTCATTTATTTTAAAACCACTAGAAATCATTACATATCAAAATTTTCATGCTCTAAAAGATTTCTCTATTCTAAATCTTTTGCCTCTTCTAGGCTCAAATTCATCTTCCTCTAGAAGTATTGTCTGACAAGTATAAAGGACATCTAGGGGATCAATACATATTATGCGAGATTCAGATTTCAAAGGAAAACAATTTTTTCCAAAGAACATAACATCCCTAGATTCCATATTGGTATTCAGACCAATTTCTAAAATATTAGAACTCACAACCCTAACCTTATGTAGTGTTCAGGATATCCTATGAAGACACAATCAACAGTTTTGGGGTCATATCTATGTCCTCTTAGGTGGAGGAATAGAAACCTTAGTCAAGCACCCCCACATTTTTGAAGTATGAAAAATAGGGTTGTCTGCCTTTGTATAATTCATTTGGAGATATATCTGATCCTTTAATAAGTACTTTGTTCAGGACATGGCAAGCTGAGAGGACGGCCTCCCCCCCACAAGTTCGCAGGTAGTCCAGAACTAATTCATGGTTTTATCATCTCCTTAAGGGATTATAATTTCACCTTTAGTTTGAACTGAGTTCAAGTAAACTAGGTCTGAGGAATTAATTCCAAGGGTTTAGAATTTTTCTTGAACATTTTTCTTATAAGACATTTTAGCATATTTTAAAAATTATGCATATTTAACCTTTATGTTTACTTTCCAAATTAAATTAGGGAATGCAGCCTCTGCTCGCCAGATTAATCATTGAAAAACATGACCAAGTCTGTCATGTCAAGCATTCAATAACACACAAACATAAAAGGAATCAATTTTATTTATTTAAATTGAGGTTACATTTAATTTGTAAAAACCCTCTGTCTTATAGCTCTTTACACTGAGTTACACTATTTTTCCCAGATTCATAAAAAACCTTATCATCTAAGATATTACAAGATACAAGAATTTTACAGATGTCCGGAGCATGAACAATTTCTTCAATGTGAGAGTTTTGTCAAAAAATTGAGCTTCAGCCCAACTTTGCCTTTTTCCGCAACCTGTGTTGCGGACGAGTTACCCATATAGAGCTTTTCTCCTTCCCCTACCTTCTGATAGGAGGTGAACATATATTTGTTTCCGCGGATATGCTTGGTAGCACCAGAGTCTACCCACCAGTCTCTCACATTGGTTACCAATTTGACTTCAGACACTGTACCAAAAAACTTGTTCTTTTGATTTTTCATAATAATTTAGCATTTATTTTATTTTATTTCTCTATAAATAAAATCCTAACGATTTTTATAAAATATTGCCTAATTATATTATGAATATGATTTATTTATAATCAACACCCACGTATGCTTTATGTAAAGTCATTTCAGAGCATGATAACTACATTTTATTATGCGTATAATAATTGTCTTGCATTAAATTTAGTAAATAAATTTTAGTGCACAATTACGTTTCATCAAACGTGATCTACGGTTGTTAAATTAAGTGTATTAACCGTTTTAATAATTTCAAGAAAGCATGCATACGATTCATGTATTAAAAAATATATTATGATTATAGTTAATAAATCATCCCTGATTATCGTTGCTACCACCATTTGAGCGATAAAAGTTTCCCTTTGAGCCATGGAATCTCCATCAAATCCCCGCCAAAGAATGCAATTGGCGAAAAACCATATCATCAGCTAGAATGCACCCAAGACCACCAGAAGCAAATAACGCAGATTCACAATTAACCATGAATTGAACACCTTCCCTCTGACGAGAACGAATGAAAAAACAAGCCCCGGATGAACACCTTTCTAGGATTTTAAACCCGAGCCAAACCGAAATTAAGTGCCCAAATCCATTTAGTCATCCCATATAATTTTGTTGATCACAAATAGTAGAGATGACATAAAACTCTAGATAAGCATGTGTACCACATGTGTGTCATATGAAGGAGGGGAAAAAATGGTCTTTTCGCGAATTTTTCTATTAACCCTAGCAAATCACCTTCAACCGAGATTTTCTACTTTCTCTATTTCGTTCTTTTCTTTTTGCTGCCGTTCTTACTCTCATTTCTCTGTATGAAATGATCAGTGAAAGCCGAACCACGAGTCATCGTCTTCTTAAACTCATCAAACGAAACAAGACCATTACTGTTATCATCTAAAATGGTAAAAGCAAATTTAAAATCTTTGTTACAAATTGATCCGTGTAAAAAGCACCTGATCAGTTACAATTACTAGATACAGAACTTTCTGTCAGGGTTTCTGTATTATCGTTATGATCTGAAGAAACTGAACTAGAAACCTGAGATTGAACAAGTTTAGCAGCAGCTGAAGAGACAATACTTGTGTTTGACCGATGAGAATTTTGATTTGAAATTACTGACCTAGGGTTTATCCTATCGTTACCGAGAACAATTGGAGTCTCTGATCTCGATCGAACAATAGTTGATCTACTCCGTAACTTCCCAGTAACAGATGCTCTCAAATTGATTGTATCTTCTCCACCACCGCATCCATTATTTTCCTTAAAAGTTTCAAGAAGAGATAACTAATTTACTATGTGGAGTATCCAAATTTCGCATAACATCAAGTCTATTCTCATCCGCAGAAGATAAAATTGTTGGATAAAATTCCTTCAGCAATCACAATGATCAGAGAAGAAGAGTCCTGAGATTTCACGCTATACGTTATATCCATCACAGATCCTAGGTTCAGATAATATATCCACTTCTTATGTGAATCAGCTAGTACAGATGTGTTGTAACTTTGGGAACAATTTGTCTCTACATCAAGTGGAGGAGGATTGTAAAACCCATATAGAACTGGACCTTGCTTTGAATCAGGTAAAACTTGTACCTTGATTTCACTAACAAACAACGAATTCGCTGTTAATAAACGTGAGTAATTTGGACCAATTGGCCAATCCCTTTTCCCATTAAATCCCACCACCACCATTAAAGATACATCTAAGAACCAACAGATAAGGAGACTGATTATGCATTTCCAAACATCATACATCAATTCCGGTGAAGACCAATCACTTATCATCTTAAAACTTACTCGAACAGAAGAAATATTTCTGTTCTGTTGTTGCCGATTTTGTTCATCTTGCTCATGCTCTTGTTGATTCTCTACTTGTACTTCTGTTTCCTGGACTGGTATTGAAGTGGATGAGGAGGAAGCCATTAAAGAATGTTGGAACAGTGACGTATCAGTCAATTTCTTTGAACTAAACATCTTCAATTCAATTTTGTAGGAATTGATCGTTGGACACCATGACATGAGAAAGGACGTCTTGATACCCAAAAGAATTATTTCTCGTTTTCATTGTTACATAAAAACAAATATCGAGTTAAGATTGTTGGAGAAAATTCCTGTAACAGTGAGAAAACCAAACAGAAACTTCAAAGAGATTAAACGTTAGAACAAAGCAGCAGACTTCAGACAATCACACTCACAGGAAGATGGAGTCGCCTGTTCAACAGACTGCCCTTAACTCGATATGTATCGGGTACACCTCTAGAAAGAGTGTTGCTATACCCCTGTTTGGACAAGTCGAATCCAGGATAAAACCACCTGATACCAACCCAGCTAGCAAAAACTCGTTGGCCCGTTGCGAACTTAACAGCCGAATAAGATTTATAGAAAAATAAAACTGCGTGCGCAAACAAAGCGAGAAGAGGAGAAAAGTCGTCAGGATAGTAGCTGCGACTAGGGTAAGTTGAAAATGAAATTTTCTTTTTCTTTTATAGGCAAATTTTAGAGAAGAGAATTAAATTGTATTTATAAAAAATCTTTTTATTTAATTCCCATAAATTCTCATAAATAATAAAACGGTTTTTTATTTAATATAGGAATTTAAAATAAAAACCATTAAGTCTTGATAGGCACACGCTGGGCGCACGCCGGGCATACGACGGCTCACGCCAGCTCACGCAAAAAACACACGCAAGCACACACAAGCTTCGCAGCCCGCGCCCCGCGTGCGTGCTTCGGTGCGAAGCACCGCACATGTATGAATTTGCCCACTAGCCCATTACCTTAGTCCATATCCAATCCACAAGTCTTTTCCCTTAGAAGCAACTTTAGTGGTAATATAGATATACTTCATCCTTGGTTTATCCCATGTGGGACAAACCAAAGGTTTCTCATTCACATAGAAGTGAAAAGTGGATTTGTTATTTATCGCTTTCCCTTCATGCATATTGAAGCAGTGACTTTTTATTGCTTTCATTTCAAAAATTCTCTTCTGAAGCAGCAAACTATTGTATCGATTTCGTTTGGAAACGTTCTGTTTTGAATTATCAAGCTCTATTGCTTTCGCTTCATGAAGCATCAACCATTATAGCTTTCGCCTCAGACCATTTGTATGAAGCAGCGACCTCTATTGCTTCCGTTTCAGGAATTTTACCCTGCAATAGCAACTCATATTGCTTTCGCTTGTAAGTATTATCTTAGAGCAACTGCAACGGGCGAGTAGAGTAAAGAGAGAAGAGAAAATTTTCTCTTTACTCGCCGTTTGCAGCCGCGACGGAAGAGCATATTTGTGTTTTACTCCAGATTTGCTACAGTATCGGAGAATTCTCTCCGATTTCTAAGTATACTCGCACGTCCATGTGAGATAGTGTATGCCGAATACGTTCAGCTAGAGAAGCGTATTTATATCAGAAGTATCCCTAGAGAAACGTCTGGTATTAAGCTCATCTAAGTATACGCCTCATAATATGGTTAGCTGCAACAACGCCCCTTGAAGATACGAAACATTACAGTAGCGCTTCACTACACGGTGTTCTGGCTCGACGCTTCACACTTCCGCGATTCTATAGAATGCCGTCCAAAACATACGGTGTGATATAAGAACTCCTACCCATATACGTTCTTCCTGGAAACCGTATGGGATGTATACGTTTATTTAGGGAGCCGCCTGATTCATACGGCCTTACTGGAAACCGCAATACAACCATACGGTCTCTTAGGAAGCCGCTTGTATACATACGGTCTCGTGGTCGGCCGCCGTTCATATTTATTACGTACGGTCACCTAAATGGCCATCGTTCATATTTGTTACCGTTGGATCAGGAGGTTCAGACGGTCCGTTAGGAAACCGTATGATTCCATACGGTCCCTTAGTGAGCCGCCAGCGATTCTAAGAACCGTTGAGAAAATTTTACCGTTGAGAAGCGTTGAGAAAATTTTACAACGGCTAGTAAACTGATGTATATAAATTAGTTGGTTTACTTGTTCTGTTTCATCTACCCCGTCTTTTCATATTTCATTCCTATTCCTATTGTTCGTCAATATTTTCCAATAATTTGTTGATCTGATTTTCCATTTTTATTCTGTCCAATTAGTTTTTTTTCAGTATTATTAATTTCGAAATGGCACCAAGACCCAGAGGTCCAAATTTTAGTACAAATGAAGATGTAACCATGTGTAGAATTCATTTATCAGTATCTCAAGATTCTACTGTTGGTACCGATCAATCAGAAGACAAATTATGGTCTCACATCAAAGATAGAATGAAAGAAGTTATACCTTCAATTGCTGATCGTAGTTTGACCTCCATTCAAAAACGATTTCAGGGAATAAGTAAAGATGTGGCTCTATACTCTGCAAAAGGAGGCAGAAGTGGAACGTCAGCACCACACTGGATGGGGCCCTGATACAAAGGTAAGGCAACACTTAAATTTTAAGCACCTTTAGTCGAGTTTTGAATTGTATGTGATGCACTAAGTATTTTTGCAAACAACGATACACAGGTTCAAGAAGTAAGGAGGCTGTTCAAGGAAGCTAATGGAGGTAAACCATTTAAGCATGAAGAGTGTTACACAATTATGTTAGAGAACATAAAATATTCACGGCGATCAACCGCTGTTTTCGATTCATCCCAAACCGAAGAATATTCTGGTAGTAGCGATTATAACCCGGAAAGACCTTCATCTAGCCAAGCCCAGTGGAGTGGAAACGAAGATATAGGAGATATACCTAACACGTATCCACGGCCAATGGGAAAAAAAGAGTCAAAAAGCCTAAAGCAAACGGGGAGAGCAAAATCTAGTGGCCAAGCAAAAGCTTTCGATATAATTATTAACAACCAAAAAAACTTCAACAACAGTTATAACGAAAATGCTAAAAGGAAGATTGATCAGAGAGATGCCGAGCTTGCATCAATGGAGGAGTATCGCTTAGTGAAAGAGGAGTATCGAATAATGATGACGGACGTCTCCCTATTATATGCCGTAACAAAAGAGTGGATTGAAATTAGGAAACAAGAGATTTTACAGAAAAGAAGAGAATCTCGGATTACCTAAAGCAGTATTAATCTGGGCTTGTAATTTTAATTTTAATTAATGAAAACTTTAACTTTTGAGTCATGAAACACCAAGTAAGTCATTTATTACCACTGAAAAAGCAGTACAATTTAAGATAACTCATTTTCACATGAGTGATGTCTCCGGAGGGTTCACATTAGATATACCCACAATACTTATCGGCATTTAACTTTCATACATCACCGAAATCAGACCATATATGTTCGATCAAGTCATTTCGTAATTGAATGTGTTTTTCTTTGCTATGTACTGCAAGTCGGCGGTGGTGTTGTGACATCCTTGATAGTTGAGCAGTTCGATGACGTGAAATAGTAACTGGTGCATGGTTGAGGCCTTGGTCATATTCATGTGGCCAATCCCCGGGTATACGTTCATCATCCACAATCATATTGTGGAGTATAATAACCGTTTATATTATATATGCAAGTGTGTCGAAATTCCACATTCTTGCAGGTTGTTTAACGATTGCAAATTGGTTTGCAATACCCCAAAGCCTCGCTCCACATCTTTTCGGCAAGCCTCTTGCATAGAAGAGAATTTGTATTTTTTTTTGTGAATCTGGATGCTTGATCGACATGATAATGGTTGCTATATTAGGGTATATCCCATCGCCAAGATAGTATCCCATATCATAATGGTTCTCGTTCACCTCGAAGTTCACTGGTGGTGTCTTCCCTTCGATAACGTTTTTAAAAATATAAGAACGGTTCAAGACATTGATATCGTTGTTTGAACCAGGCATACCAAAAAATGCATGCCAAAACCATAGATCCTGTGAAACCACTGCCTCTAAAACAATACTTTCATCGCCTTTGTATGATTTGTAAGCCCCTGATTCAGCAGATGGGCATCGATCCCATTTCCAATGCATACAATCTATACTGCCGAGCATCCCAGGAAATCCCATTGCCTTGTTCTGCTCAAGATACAATTGAACATCTGCAGGGGTGGGGTTCCGCAAATATTCCTCCTCATATAACCTGAAAATAGTCAAACAAAATTTCCGTGTTGCTTGCAGTACAGTGCTTTCCCCGATGCGGAAGTATTCATCTATCGTATCCGCTGCGCATCCATACGCCAACATGCGAATTGCATCCGTAATCTTCACGTGTGGGGTTAACCCCAGGCGGCCGGCCGCATCCCTTTTTTGAACGAAATACTGGTTTATTGCTACCACATCCCTCAATATGCGGTTAAACAATTGTCTTCGCATTCTAAATCTCCTGCGAAAAACATTGGGAGGAAAACGAGGGCTCTGGAAAAGTAATTTTTCCATAGATGCCTTGCTCCGATTTCACGATCTCTTTGAATTTCGATCCGGGTATGTGGCCAGTCCATATATGAAGCTATCAACCCCAAATAGATTGCTTGGTCATTTTGCCTTAGAGCCATTGATTCTTCATCTGATGAGTCTGATTTGCGAGTAAATTCATCTTCAGACGACGAAGATAGGGTTAACTGATCATGAGGAATATAAGAAGGGGAAGAAGAAGATGCACCATACATATTGAAGTTTTGGTTGCCTGCCATTAGTTGTGAAGGTTTGTAGTATTGGGATGTTTCTAGTTTTCGCAAGTTAAGTAGTTTTGGGTTGGTCTGCATTGTAGAATATATGTGTTCATTTTATAGTTGTAATACAAGCCTGCAATTAATTAATTAAGACTCTGCCACAGAATAGACTATAGATAGAAAGAAAAAAATGACAGGTCATGTAAGTGGAATTATTGAGATTCATCACAAGTTACGGTTGAAATGACAATACAATTAATTAATTAAGACTATGCCACAGAATAGACTATAGATAGAAAGAAAAAAATGACAAGTCATG
>JAJJMC010024218.1:15917-38891 GCA_023531435.1 Papaver californicum
AACACTTCCTTTGTGATTTGCACATATCGACAAAAAAGCCCGGCTATGTTGTTGTTGTTGGGATTACCGGTTTCGTTACAAAAGTTAGCATGTGTATCTTCTAATCATTGCAAGCTCATTGTACCATTCATCCCACGTTCATGCCCCCTTGCTGGATAATGCAATACTATGTTGCGACATAGAGTTAAATCTTCCTCTAGTGTAGAATTCTATGCATTAAGTCTAAAATTTTCGTAACCCGCTATTAGATGAAAACACAAAATTACAAATTTGTACTAAAATGTTAAAGATTTCTACTAAAATGTTAAAGAGGTGGATTTGGAATGAGGATGAAAGGAATAAGCTCATGTATTTATAGGTGTATACATTCCACCATAGAAGTGGAATTGTTGTTCAACGGTAATAATTAATAACGATTAGAAAACGGTAACAAATTTGAATTTGGTGATAGATTTATACTTTAGTGAATTACTATGGTGACAGAGTCAATTGTTATATAACTAATTTTTGTCACATTGTTGGCAAACTGTAAGCTAGAAAGATATGCTGACAACTCACGTGAACAGAAACGTTAAATGATAGATACAGACAAATATTAGTTTAAAATTACAAAACAATAAAAAGATGGAAATTATCCACTCTCATTTTTGTCCCCACGAGATTGCCGAGGTGGCATAAACGGAGAAAAATTTGACGCTGAACTA
This sequence comes from Papaver californicum, assembly GCA_023531435.1. NCBI lineage: Eukaryota > Viridiplantae > Streptophyta > Magnoliopsida > Ranunculales > Papaveraceae > Papaver > Papaver californicum. Next base: position 16,622 of record JAJJMC010024218.1, read on the forward strand.
GGCCCCCCGGTATTCCATATTTGTGGTGGCACCGTTGCTGAAAAAGACCCAAAACCTAGTTGTGGTTGGTGGGACATGGAATATGCTAGTTGTTGCTGCAAACTGGTGGTTAGTTTCTGGTAATCACGGACCTCTTCCAAATGAAACTTGCGGAATTGATGGGTAAAGTTGGACAAATCTTGCGCAAGTGTATAAGCTTCGTCCTGTAACACATAATATAAAACGTTACCCTGTGGCGGTAGGGCTACATGCTCATCGGGAAAGTCGATTGATTTTCTAACACGCTTACCTACAATATTGTACGTTTCCACCTCCCAGTCGACTTTGGTGCAAAAAATTTTGAAGTTGGTTACACGTCGCCAATACTCCAAATACACGTCATACGAAACTGGGTCTCCAAGATATTCAGATATTTGGACGTCAATGTTTTCCATTATCTTGGTAGCTTCGGGCAATTTGATGTTGCTAACACGCCCCGGGGGGTTAGGTGGAATTCTCCAGCCACCAATGATTTGGGCCCATAACCGTTCTCCGAGGTAAACGTTATACTGTTTATAATTAATAATTATGACCCATATACCAGTAAAATAAAATAGGAAATGAATAAATAATCACAACTAAAAACATAAATTGTAAACTCACAGTGCCAAGCCAACTAAATACAATGCGCCTATCCGTGACCTGCAACGCTTTACAGAATATTTCATTCTCGATGTTTGCTGTGATTTTTGCTGTAATGCAGGTAGCCCACGGGGCCCATGTTACATCGTCGGCCGCCAATTCGTTTAGAAGAGCCCTTGCACGGAGAATATCATTTTTCTTTATTCGTGAACTCTTCCAACGCGAACATCTTGGCCACCTCATTTCTGTCTCAACGGATGGGATATGAGGTCGAAGTATGCCCAGGTATCCATACCCCCAGAACTTCAATTTTAAGAAAACAATAAAAATAATAAGTTACCACCAAATACCCATTTAAATAATATTGCAAGGAAAGTTATTTACCTCCAATATCTGGCACGATACGGTTAGTGACTTTGTTCGCCTACCGGCTGCGCCAAGTGTGCTCAAGAGTATGGAAAAACCGGCACCACCCCAGTCATAAATGTCAACTTTATCTATATCATCAAAAGCAGCTAACCAACCGGCATCGATGTAGTTCTTTGCATTTGAGAAGAAAAATTGACCAAGAACATACATCCAGAAGGCTCGCGCAATTTGTGTTGCAAGTTTGTCATCGCCTTTCGCCTCTACCAACTTCTCCTTTTTAAAGTAGTAGGCCAAAAAGGACACTGTCATGGAATCTGAAATCCATTGCGGAGATTGTCCTGCTATACTACAGCCTTCATTGTATAACAGATCTGGGAAATATGTTCTTGTACATATTCAAAGGAATATTTGATGTTGTCATATGGAATGGCCCCTCCAACACCAATACTAATCTCGGTAAGCATCATCCATTCCAAAGTGTAATCCCCATTTCACCAAACGGAAAGTGGAAGGTGTTTGTGGTGTCCCAGAACGCTCGACAATGTAGTCTATCATTGCATGTGACGACTCGCCAAGTTCCATTGTAAAAATCGCGTCCATCCTGCCTTTTCGACAATAATAGCAGCTCTAGTGCAGTGCTCAGATATAACAAAATAATGTTCTTGGACCGATTTTATAGACCGCGATGCATGTACTTGGTCTTTGGGTCTTCCATGAGACTCATATTACAGGAAGCGTGGGCGTCATCTTCCACCATTACCAGGCCAACATCATCGTTCATTCCTTCCGGCACCTGATCTACTACTGGGTCCTCCGATGTGGTTTCTTTTTTGTTCCTTTTTTCCCACCAACGAATCAAGAGGCAGCTTTCCTAAACATCTATTTCAAAAAAATTGTCAACACAAGGGAAAAATAATATTACTCCATGTTTTTCCTTAACATAACAAAAGATTATAACGAATGCAATAGCTGAACCAAAACTAAAAAGTACTGATCCTAAATCCGCTAAATGGATTTCAAACATTTGGAGGATTGATTTTCCAAATTCTATTTTCTGGTACCAAATATAACTGAAAAATAAAATACAAAACCACAGACAACTCTAACAATAAGTACTATTTTCAAAATTCTATTTTCTTAACTTTACTCAAAACATCCGGATTCATTGAACCCCACATTTCTAAGCTAATCAATAAGTTCCAAACCATTCTCTCAACAAAACCTCATGAAAACTTAAAAACCAAACTCGATTTCTTCAAATAAAAAGGGTTGTAGTATGGACTTGACCTTCCCAAATTCATCTGCATGTACCTTCAATCCCTAGGACAGAGCTTAAACAAAGAAATATTCCTTATCTAGATAGAATTCGCATATCCTTACATGCGTACAATGTGCAGTACAAAAGAGGCCAGAAAGATGGCTATGTGACTCAAATTGAACAATATATGACAATTTGAGAGAGATTGACAGAGTTGTTACCTCCAAGAAATCTCAGGGCATTGGAACATAAATTACTGAAATTGCACGAAAAAAAAAACGTACTGAAGAATTAACCATTATCCTTAATCTTATAAATAGCTCTGATTTTTCCTCTTAAGCACAAAATGTTAAAGATTATCTTAACATTTCGAAATAAGATCACAGTTTCATCAATTTCATAAATGGGTTTCGAACGGCGGCAATCACAGTTTCATCAATTTCATCATTTTTCATTCTCAAGAATCAATAGCAATCACAAAAATAAAACAGAAGATAGAGGACAGTGTGGAAGAAATGAAGGACAGCTTTTACCTTTGATAGAGTGGGGGAAGGGATTAACCGTCTCTTCTTCTTTGATTGTCGTCGTTCTTCTGTAAATTTACTAGAGAAGAAAATGCCCATAGCCGTCCCAAACATAACTATAAATAGTGAAACCCTACCACACGGTCAATTACCAAGCCGCCCCTGTGTCGCATGGTTCCTTATGAGCCGCTCCATGGACATACGGTCTCCTAACTGGTCGTGATTCCATACGGTCACTTAGGTGCACTGCCAAGTTGTATACAGTCACTTAGAGCAACTGCCAAAACATTACCAAGCCAAGTTGTACACGGTCAATCACCAAGCTGCCCCTGTGTCGCACGGTTCCTTAGTGAGCCGCTACATGGAGAGTCGGTCTCCTAACTGGCCGTGATTCCATACGGTCACTTAGGTGCACTGCCAAGTTGTATACGGTCACTTAGAGGAACTGCCAAAACATTAAAACGGTCAACTGGGTGGCCGTTTCAGAGATAAGCGTCTTTCATCGACAGCGTATCTCGTGATACGGCCACCCAACTAGACGCAACAATTATTACGACCTTCTATGAAGTCGTATCTCGTAATACGGCCATGTTACTAGACGCTCAATCATACGTATTGTTAACTGAGCGCATTATATTTGGCGCTCATTCGGATGAGCGTATAGTTCCGCGCTCTTCTAAGTAAACGAAAATACAACATACGTTAGGATAGCTAACCGTCCATGTTATATTCGGCCCATTAAGAGAACGCCCTATATCATACGGCTACCAAGAAGAGCGTGCGAGTAAAATTTGCTCCACTACCGTTGTGATTTTTAAGCCAAAGATCAAACAAAATTTGGTTTTTAGTCAATAGGGTAGTCGCACCGTTACAGTTGCCCTTAGAGCATTAAATAAAAAGTAACACAAGATGATATTGTGCCGAAGAGAACATTTTATTCATACGACTAATATCCTTACATATAAAAAGTTTTCAGCCACGTGTCGTTAACTTTATCATTACTTTTTCTTTCTATCGGGCTTCCATCTAAGTGTTCCAACTTATAATAGCCGCTTTTTGCCGCCTCACGAATACGGAATGACCATTCCTAGTTGCGAGCGAACCTCTCTGTGATTGCATTTCTTTGTACATATGGTGCGATTGCGAGTACTAAGTCCCCCATAATAAACTGTCTTGGTCGGACTCGTTGATTATAAGATTTTGCTAGGAACCTTTTAGTTTCATCAACTTCCAACCCGTTAGCTACCAATACTCTTGATGAAGCCACTACCACTTCTGCTGGTATAATTGCCTCTTTGCCGTACACCAAGCTATAGGAAGAAGCACCTGTCGAGCTTGTCTTAGCGATACGATACGCCTATAGTGCCATCGGAAGTTCTTCATGCCATAGACGTTTGTTGTCATATAGATTATAGCTTAAGATATGTAAGAGAGTCTTGTTAGTTGTCCACTGACCTATGGGTAGTATGGTGTAGACATTTTATGTTTGACATGAAAAACGCTCAACAAATCCTTTACGTTGTTGTTTACAAACAGGGTACCATTGTCTGAGATAAAGTATACTGGTATACCAAAACGGCTCATGATAGCTTGATAAAGGTAACAATCGTACTTCATATAGTATTTTTTGTTGGAAAAATTCCTGTAACAATGAACAAACCAAACAGAAGCTTGAAGATAGTTAAGGGTTAGAAGAAACAATAGCAGACTTCAGACAAACACACACACAGGAAGATGGAGTCGCTTGTTCAACAGGCTGCCCTTAACTCGATATTTGTCTAGTACACCTCTAGAAAGAATGTTGCTATACCACCAGTGAGGACAAATCGAATCCAGGATAAAACCACCTGATACCAACCCAGCTAGCAAAAACTCGTTGGTCCATTGCGAACTTAACAGCCGAATAAGATTTATAGAAAAATAAAACTACGTGCGCAAACAAAGCGAGAAGAGGGGAAAAGTCGTCAGGATAGTAGCTGCGACTGGGGTAATTTGAAAATGAAATTTTCTTTTTCTTTTATAGGCAAATTTTAGAGAAGAGAATTAAATTGTATTTATAAAAAATCTTTTTATTTAATTCCCATAAATTCTCATAAATAATAAAACGGTTTTTTATTTAATATAGGAATTTAAAATAAAAACCATTAAGTCTTGATAGGCACACGCCGGGCATACGACGGCTCACACCAACTCACGCAAAAAACACACACAAGCACACACAAGCTCCGCAGCTCGCGGCCCGCGTGCGTGCTTCGGTGCGAAGCACCAGCCCATTCCCTTAGTCCATATCCAATCCACAAGTCTTTTCCATTAGAAGCAACTTTAGTAGTAATATAGATATACTTCATCCTTGGTTTATCCCATGTGGGACAAACCAAAGGTTTCTCATTCACATAGAAATGAAAAGTGGATTTGTTATTTCCACCCACAATATAGGCTAGTGACCCTTGGTCCCATCAAGATAAATTAGGTAACAAAACAATTTTTGGTAATAAATCACTTTTTAATTCTAACAATCCCCCACACGAATGAAGAAAGCGATAAATCAAAAAACCAGAAAACGAGAAATACCTCTTAAGCAATAGGTGTCCATATGGAATTGAACCTTTGCTTAGTGAGAAGTACCGGAACTACTTGATGGACATTGAACGCGATGTCTTGAACTGCCATCGTTTTGTGTAATTCATCAATATATCCTTACGCGAGATATCTCTCAAGAGTGTTATTAAGTTCACGCCGTTGTGTCCGTTTTGGCTCTGGACATATCCCGTTTCTCAGAATGCTCTAGAGAATCAGCTCAGTTCTCATAGGAAGCGACCTACTTCCTCATTCAGATAGGTGAGTTCTATCAAGAGTGTTAACTGCTACACCCCATTTCAATCTTAAATTGAAACTATACAACTCATTAAGACTTTACTATAAGTCATCCTCACATGCAGTCACACTATCACGTCTACACCATAGGGAAGGGACAGAGAAAATAATTCTCTGATAGTGTTTAATTTTTACCTGCCATAAATTAGTTGTCTCATTCAAAACCTTGATCTTGGGATCTCCAGTCAGCAAGGTTGAGTATCCTTTATGGAAATTTTTAATTGATGAGCTTAAGTCCCATCCCCCTCGATGCATTACTAACTATCTCCTTGGACAAGCCTTTCGTCAAAGGGTCCGTGATATTCTCCTTAGACCTCACAAAGTCAACAGAAATAACGTCATTCGAGATTAGTTGTTTTAGAGAATTGTGTCTTCTCCGAATATGAATGGATTTTCCATTATAATTGTTATTTTTAGCATTAACTATTGCATCTTGACAATCGCAGTGTATAGATATAGCTGGCACAGGCCTATGCCAGAGAGGAATGTCTTCTAAAAAGCATCTTAGCCAAGTGGGCTTCATCTCCTGCTTTATCTAATGCAATAAACTCGGATTCCATAGTGGACCGAGCGATACAGGTCTGGTTGGACCTCTTCCAAGATACTGATCCACGTCTTAGAGTGAAAACGTATCCACTCGTAGATTTAGACTCCTATGAGTAATAGAATCTGAATAATAGAATCCATTTCACTAATAGTGGATTCTTTCCACCATGGAGCTTCAGAAGAAGTCATGGCTTCTTTATAGGTTTGTGGATCAATTTTTAACTAAACAGATTATGAAGTCTGGCCCAAAAGATTTTTCTACTCTAAGTTTTTTGCCTTTTCTAGGCTCATGAACAGGTTTATCTTCTTCTACCGGTAAGGTATGGCTAGAAGAAGGGACATCCAGGGGATCTACACATATCATGCGAGATTCAGATTTCAATTGAATTTTTTTTTTCAAAAAAGCAGCATCCCTAGATTCCATAATGGTGTTCACACCAATTTCTGAGTTATCAGAACTCACAACCATAACTTATAAGCAGAAGTGTGATCAGGATATCCTATGAAGACACAATCAACAGTTTTGGGTCCTATCTTTGTCTTCTTATGTGGAAGGATAGAACCTTAGACAAGCACCACCACATTTTTGAAGTATGCAGAAAAATGGTTATCTACCTTTCTATAATTCATTTGGAGATTAATCTGATCCTTTAATAAGTACTTTGTTCAGGACATAGCAAGATGAGAGGACGGTCCCCCTCCCCCCCTCCCCACAAGTTCGCAGGTAGTCCTGAACTAATTCATGGCTTCATCATCTCCTTAAGGGATTATATTTTCACCTGTAGTTTGAACTGAGTTCAAGTCAACTAGTTCTGAGTGAATTAATTCTAAGGGTTTAATTTGGGAATGTAGCCTATGCTCGCCAAATTGTTCATTGAATAACATGACCAAGTCTGTCATGTCAAACATTCAATGACACACAAACATAAAAGGAATCGATTTTATTTATTTAAATTGAGGTTACATCTAATTTATAAAAACCCTCTGTATTATAGCTCTTTCCACTGAGTTACACTATTTTTCCCAGATTCACAAAAACCCTTATCATCTAATATACTACAAGATACAAGAATTTACAGATGTCCGGAACATGAAAAATTTCATTCAATGTGAGAGTTTTGCCAAAAATTGAGCTTCAGTCCAGCTTTGCCTTTTCCCGCAACCTGTGTTGCGGACGAGTTACCCATATAGAGCTTTTCTCCTTCCCCTACCTTCTGATAGGAGGTGAACACATCTTTGTTTCCGCAAACATGCTTGGTAGCACCAGAGTCTACCCATCATTCTCTCACATTGGTTACCAGATTGACTTCATACACTGTACCAAAAAACTTGTTCTTGTGATTTTTCGTAATTTAGCATTATTTTATTTTATTTCTCTATAAATAAATCCTTATGATTTCTATAAAATATTGCCTAATTATATTATGAATATGATTTATTTATAAAATAATCAACACCCACGTATGCTTTATGTAAAATCATTTCAGACCATGATAACTACATTTTGTTATGCGTATAATAATTATCTTGATTTTATGCATTAAAATTTAGTGCATAAATTTTAGTGCACAATTACGTTTCATCAAACGTGACCTACGGTTTGTTAAGTTGAGTGTATTAACCATTCTAATAATTTCAAGACATCATGCATACGATTCATATATTAAAAAATATATTATGATTATAATTAATAAATCATACTTGTATATTATGATTCGTCCATATTCAGTTTTTGTTGCTTCCTTTAGAACGACCAAGAAAACTGCCTTTGAAAATTTCGTAATTTAACGACCAAGAAAACTGCCTCCGAAATTCCGCAATTTTAACAACCCAGAAAAACTGCCTTCGAAATTCCGCAATTTAACAACCAAGAAAAATGCCTCCAAAATTCCGCAATTTAACAACCCAGAAAAACTGCCTTCGAAATTCCGCAATTTAACGATCAAGAAAATTGCCTCCGAAATTCCGCAATTTAACAACCCAGAAAAACTGCCTTCAAAATTCCGCAATTTAACGACCAAGAAAACTGCCTTTGCAAAATTCCTTAATTTAATGACCAAGAAAACTTCCTCCGAAAATTCTGTAATTTATATTCCGCTCTTAATTAGGAATTAAATTCAAAGACCAAAGAAACAGAATATCATTTCATCTTTTATAGAATTCCATGGCTACCCCACAAATTCTTCTTCTTCACGAATTCAACACCAAAACAGAATTCATTACGGGTAAATTTAGACAAAAGATTTTGTTTACCAACTCTTGTAGAGTTTGCCAGCTATGATTCGTCCATTAAGATTTGTCCATTAAGAATAGTGGAAGAATTGCACCTTTCAGTGTGCCACATCGCTGTCTTGGATGTTCATCTTCTCTTTGAATATTAACATGAACCGATTTCAATTAAACTTGGTTTATCTTGGAGAAACCGTAACTCCAACTTCATTTCCAATCAATTCACCCAAAAATTGAACTCATGAAACGTCTTCATTTCCAATCAATTCACCCAAAAATTGAACTCATGAAACGTCTTCATTCCCAATCAATTCACCCAAAAATTGAACTCATGAAACGTCTTCATTTCCAATCTCACCCAAAAATTAAACTCATGCAACGTCTTCACAGACGGTACCACAATCTCTTTTTCTACCTTTAAAAATTTCCATCGGATTTTGAGTGAGATCGAATTCCGTTACTATCTTCAATCTTATTAACATCCATGTCAACTATCTTTTTGTCTGTTTGAATAATAAAGAATAAAACAGAGTTATTCTTGTTTATTATTCAATTATTCTTATGTTGTTGTTGTTTTTCGTTTCTTCAAATGATCTTTATCCATTGATACAGAATAAAAAATATCGAGTTAAGATTGTTGGAGAAATTCTTGTAACAATGAACAAACCAAACAGAAGCTTGAAGATAGTTAAGGGCTAGAAGAAACAACAACAGACTTCAGACAAACACACACACAGGAAGATAGAGTCGCATGTTCAACAGACTGCCCTTAACTCGATATTTGTCGGGTACACCTCTAGAAAGAGTGTTGCTATACCACCAGTGAGGACAAATCGAATCCATGATAAAACCACCTGATACCAACCCAGCTAGCAAAAACTCGTTGGCCCGTTGCGAACTTAACAGCCGAATAAGATTTATAGAAAAATAAAACTACGTGCGCAAACAAAGCGAGAAGAGGGGAAAAGTCGTCAGGATAGTAGCTGCGACTGGGGTAATTTGAAAATAAAATTTTCTTTTTCTTTTATAGGCAAATTTTAGAGAAGAGAATTAAATTGTATTTATAAAAAATCTTTTTATTTAATTCCCATAAATTCTCATAAATAATAAAACGGTTTTTTATTTATTATAGGAATTTAAAATAAAAACCATTAAGTCTTGATAGGCACATGCCGGGCATACGACGGCTCACGCCAGCTCACGCAAAAAACACACGCAAGAACACACAAGCTCCGCCGCTCGCGGCCCGCGTGCGTGCTTCGGTGCGAAGCACCGCACATGTGTGAATTTGCCCACTAACCCATTCCCTTAGTCTATATCCAATCCACAAGTCTTTTCCTTTAGAAGCAACTTTAGTGGTAATATAGGTATACTTCATCCTTAGTTTATCCCATGTGGGACAAACCAAAGGTTTTTTCATTCACATAGAAATGAAAAATGGATTTGTTATTTCCACCCCCAGTATAGACTAGTGACCCTTTGGTCCCATCAAGATAAATTAGGTAACAAAATAATTTTTGGTAATCAATCATTTTTTAATTCTAAACATTTTTTTAGTAGGACTGCCTCTACCCACTTTGTGAAATACTTGGTTGTCGTAATGATATACTCATGTTGCTTTGCCGACTTGGGTGTAATAGGTCCAATGATATCTAGACGCCAGTTGTGGAATGGACACGGTGTAATAACATTATGTAGGATGGTGTATGGCGCGTGTATGAGGTTTCCATGCAGCTGGCATTGCTCACACCTCTGAAATATTCAGATATATCTTGCTCCATCGTAGGCCAGTAGTACCCAGTGTCATACAGTTGAGTAAACAATTTAGCTTTTCCTTAGTGTTCACCATCATGGGTTAACTACATTACCCTAATTGCTTCCGCCTTGTCCAAGCATTTCAGCGTCTGCTGATTAAAACTTCGACGAAACAACTCTCCTTCTAAGACAAAAAAAACTCGTTATATTTTTCTCAACTTTACGAGCTAGATCTTTCTCCTCTCGCAATATTCTTCTTGCCAAGAATTCAATGTAAGATGTTCTATAATCTTCCTCTAACTCATCTACTACACAAATATCAGCGTTTCTTAAGGTCTTTTGACATTTAGACTGCTACCCTGTAACGTTGCTGCTTGTACCACCATGCCAGGCCAGTAAAATCTTGTTATCTGAATTCGTCTATGCAATGCTATAGACAAGGTGTGTCTGCATGTGACGTAATAGATTTCTTCAATTTTCTCTCTTGCTTCTGTTTGGACAAAACATCTACCCAGTGCTCCTCCTGCCCCAATATAGTATAAATTACCACCAATGAGGGTATAGGCTTTCAGCATCTTCCACGTTAATTGTCATTCTTCAAGTGGTCTCCATGATGATTGGTCGACGCCATTCATTCTCTTATTCAAATATCAAGTTCGAGGCTTATTCCTTCTGATTACAGAAATTATTTCCTCATCACTTTGTGCCAATTGGAGACTAGCAGACACCAGCGTGGCTAATGCATCAGCATGTCTTTTAGAGGTCCTTGTTTTGTGATGAATAACCACTTGTGCAAAATGCTTAATCAACCTTTGGGTTGTGTCTCTGTACATGGCCAGAATTGGTTCTTTCACTTGAAACTCTCCCTCCATATGATTGACTAACAAACGAGAATCACCAATCACTTCTGAATGTCTGATACGCATGTCATTAGCAATTTTTAAGCATATGAGGAAAATATCATATTCCGCCACATAGTTGGTGCATGGATAGTCTAACTTGAACGAATACAAAGTACTTTCTCATTGCGGACTAACAAAAACGATTCTTGCGCCACCATATGTTCCATGAGATGATCCATCAAAATACAATTGTCAGGGCGCTTTCTCGTCCACCATGGATATCTTTACTTTTAATTCTATATCAACCTCAGTAGTGTCTGATCCTGGGAACACAGCTAACGGATCAACGATCGCTTGTCCTCGTACAGCATGTGGTCGGAGCGGTGTGAAGGAAAACTCTATTTAGTTGTAATGCCCATTTGACCATCCTACCATTTTGTATTGGGTTCGTCGTCAAGTGCACCACGGGGTTTGCAGCAGCAGTGACATACGTTTGATGAACCAAGAGGTAGTGTCTTAGTTTTTGTGCTGCTAAAATTAGCGGGAGACAAAACCTTTTCCTCTAGTGAGTATCGCTAACAACCATACACAAGCACCATATTGAAACGTGTCAATGTAAAATAAATGAAGTAATCCAGCCTGTAATACAGCCTGTACAAGTAAAGTGTCACACTGTTAGCATGACTAAAAAGTCAGTCAAGTGTCTGAATAAAAGGATAGTGATGTGTCATTGTAATCAAGATAGATTCAATTGAAAACTTTTCATTACTTGTCATGGTATCAGAGCTGTTCATCTTGGGAACACGCTCATTTTCTTTTTCAACTCTCGGTTATTTAATCATTCATGATTCATCTCGATTCAACGCATTTCAGTCTCGATTGTTGAAGCATTTATCATCTTTTCTTGACAATCTCAATTTGTCAGTTTTCGATCAGACAAACATCAACAGCATGGCAGACAATTTTCTGCATCCCATTAAATTCCTGTAAGTTCTCGAGAAATCTTCATCTCATTTCTTGTAACTTCATTCATTCTTCTACATCATCTACTGAGCAGCATCAAAAACCTTACTCTTCTCACAGAGAAAATTCATCTTCTACTTCTTCTTATTGCTGCCTAAAAATCATTGATCTGTATTACAAATGAATTTCTCTGGTTTTCTAGTATTAAGAAAGATCAGATCTATTCTTAATATTTTTGCACCAGAAAATCTTTATTTGTAGTTTTACTGGTCTTCACTGCAGCTGTTCATATTTCTGATATCTTCTTGATCAAATCAAGATATTGATCCATAAACCTTTTCATGATCGAAACATTCCCGTCATCATCTCTTTCATCTTCTTCAATGGAAAATACTACTTCAACCTCTTTCTCTAAAATACCTTTGAATCAATTAACCAATTTCATTCAGCTAAAACTAAAGGAAGACAACTATTACACATGGAAAAATTTAATGCATCCAGTCATTCAGAAGTTCAAAATCAAGAAATTTCTTGATGGATCGTTTCCATGTCCTCCTCAATTTACTAGTCCTAGAAATCAACAACATGAAATTGATAATCCATCTTATACTGAATGGTTGGATGAGGACTCCACCATTACTATGTGGATCCATTCAACAATATCTGAGTCGGTGATTGCATATTTTTCAAAATCCAATTCTTCTGCTGAACTATGGAAGAATATAAAAGATCGATTCGGTAAAGCATCATCAACTCATTCCATTCAATTGAGAACAAAGCTGTTATCAATCACTCAGGGAACAAAATCTGTCTCATCCTTGATCAGTGAAATCAAGTTTCTCTCAGATCAATTGGCATCAGCAGGTGAACTTGTTTCTGATAAAGAATTAGTCGTATTCACACTCAAGGCACTTAATGAAGATTACATTCCTTTTGCAACTTCGATGCGTCATCAAAATCCACCGGTGACTTGCATCGAACTGCATAATAATCTCATAAGTGAAGAGACGGTTATTCAAGAAAGACAAAAATTACAGAAAGAGGAGCAATCGGCTAAAGCATTTTTCTCCAATACTGGAAGAGGAAATCCAAGAAATTACTATTCTAACTCTAGAGGAACATTTAGACCACATCAGAGACAGTTCTATAATGGTCTAAGGCATCCAAATCCTAATTTCTTTCCAAGATCCACAAATGGAAGAGGAACTTCTTCTGGAGACAGACCAGTCTGTCAAATATGTAATTCTCCAGGCCATATAGCAACTACTTGTGCTCAACGGCTTAACTTTACATATCAGGGAAGAGCTCCTCCATCTAATCTGAGCGCAATGCTAGCAGCCGTAGATATCTTTGATGAAGAGGAGTGGATAGCAGATAGTGGAGCAAACAATCATATCGCATCTGATGTCAAAATCTTACAAGAATCAACTCTCTATGATGGACTGGACACTATCCAAACGGCAAATGGTGCAGGTATGGAAATTACACATAAAGGTAGTACACATAAATTTGTCAGTGATCATGTTTTTAATCTAACTGATATCCTGATTGTTCCTGAGGCATCTCATAACTTGTTATCAATTCACAAGTTTACAACTGACAACAACTGTTGTTTAATTTTTGATTCATCTGGCTTCACTGCAAAGGACAAGACATCTGGGATAATTCTTTTTCAAGGGCAACATAGAAATGGTCTATATCCAATCACTTTTGGTCCTCCACATCCTCAACAAATGGCTCTGGCTTCAACATCAACATCTGATATTCTGATGCTTCATCGAAGACTTGGACATCCTTCTTTTCAGACTATGCAACGTCTACGCTCCTTCATCAAAATGCCTAGTACTTTCTCAAAACCTCTTCATTGCACTGATTGCAAATTGTGTAGAGCTAAGAAATTACCTTTTACAATGTCTACTTCAATGGCTGTAAAACCACTAGAGCTACTTCATATAGATCTCTGGGGACCATGTCATGTAGCTTCTGTCTCTGGGAAACACTATTATGCTAATATAGTTGATGAATACACCAAATTTTGCTGGTTACTTCCACTGTATACTAAATCTGAGTTTAAAGTTGCTTTTGTGTCATTAGTCACTCAATTAGAAAATTTACTGTCTACTACTGTAATCACTATTCGAACAGACAATGGTGGTGAATTTATCAACAACTTCTTAAAGGAATTTTGTTCCAAAAAGGGGATTATTCATCAGCTAACCTGCCCTCACACTCCGGAACAAAATGGAGTAGCTGAGATCAAACACAAACATCTGTTGGAAATTACAAGCACTTTTCTCAGTCAGTCCAATTTGCATACACAATTTTGGGTTGATGCTCTACAAACAGCAAACTTTATCATCAACAGACTGCCAACAAAATCCATTAATTTTCTTTCTCCCTATGAAGTACTATTTGGCAAATCCCCAGCATATGAGTCCTTCAGAGTATTTGGCTGTTCTTGCTTCCCATGGATGAAGCCATACACCACCAACAAACTAGAACAACGAAGTCGTCATTGTATCTTTATTGGATATAGTTTAAATCACAAAGGATACAGGTGCCTTGATCCAACTACTGGAACAATATACATCTCTAGACACGTTACATTTGATGAGACATCATTTCCTTATTCAAAACTAGTGACTTGTTCCACCAGTTCTGATAATTCTTCTCCATCATTGATAGTTTTTACAGCTGATCCTTCAATGTTGGCCTCTACAGATGGTTCTACAATGTCAGAAACTATACCAGCAGCCCAGGAATCCATATCAGACACATCAGTCACTACTACAAATAGTCATCAAATGCTGACAAGAGCAAAAACAGGACACAGCAGGCCCAAATCCTACATGACAACAAAATATCCATTAAGTAAAGCATTGCTCAGTACTGTTACCACAGTACCCACATCTATCACTTCAGCTCATAAAGACAAAGTTTGGAAAGAAGCAATGCAAAATGAGTATCAGGCTCTTGTTAATGCTGGGACTTGGACTTTAGTAGACTCACCAAACATACACAACAACATTGTGGGATGTAAATGGGTTTTTAGAATCAAGCACAACCAAGATGGGTCTGTAGCAAGATACAAAGCCCGGTTGGTGGCTAAAGGATATCATCAACAACCAGGCCTAGATTTTGAAGAAACCTTTAGTCCAGTAGCTAAACCTACAACCATAGGAGTAGTTTTATCTATAGCAGTCCAATTTGATTGGGAAATTCTTCAACTTGACGTCTCAAATGCTTTTCTTCATGGTGAACTCAAGGAAGAGGTCTATATGGCCCAGCCACCAGGTTATGTTGATCCAGCAAGGCCCACAGCAGTATGTCTTCTTATTTAGGCGATATATGGGCTAAAACAAGCGCCAAGGGAATGGTACGAAAAGTTGAGTACAAGCTTATTAGGTTTGAAATTTACACAATCTAAAGCTGATACTTCACTATTCGTTTATCATTTGGACTCTATTATTACTGTTGCCTTGGTATATGTAGACGATATAGTGTTAACAGGTAGCTCTCCAACTCATCTCCAACATGTTATTCAAAGTCTGCAGGTCCATTTTCCAATCAAGAACTTGGGCCAGTTAAGCTACTTCTTGGGCCTGCAAGTAAAAAGAACAACTGGATCACTATTCCTTTCTCAAACAAAATATGTTGTAGATCTTCTCTTGAAACATAAAATGGATGGATCAAAACCTTGTAACACTCCATTGGCTACTTCAACTATCCTAAGCAGAGAATCAGGGGAGCTACTGCCAAACCCCACAGAATATCGCTCTCTAGTAGGTGCTCTACAGTATCTAACCTGGACCCGTCCTGACATAGCCTTTGCTGTGAACCTTGTCTGCCAATTTATGCACCAACCGAGAACGGGGCACATAGAAGCAGCCAAGCGTATACTGCGTTATGTAAAGGGAACTCTACACTATGGTATTTTGTTTACAAAGGGAACCACTAGCCTCACTGCTTATTTGGATGCGGATTGGGCAGGGTCAATTGACGATAGAAGATCTACAAGAGGATATGCTATCTTCCTTGGCTCTAACATCATCTCGTGGTCTTCTCGCAAACAAACCATTGTCGCACGTTCCAGCACTGAGGCAGAGTATCGAACACTGGCTCACACTGCAGCAGAATTGGTATGGCTCTGCTCTCTTCTTCGTGAGTTACATTTTCATCCAACTGGAATTCCCCGTGTAGGTTGCGACAACATTAGCTCCATAAGCTTAGCATCGAATCCTATTTCTCATTCTCGCATGAAACATGTCCACATTGATTATCATTTTGTCCGAGAATTAGTCCATGATAATGCTCTTGAGGTGTTTTACATCCACACCCTACTACAGCTGGCTGATATCTTCACCAAATCCCTGCCAGAATCCAGATTTACTGATCTCAGAAGCAAGCTCTGTGTTGTTCCTCAACCCATGTGCTTGAGGGGGGATAACAACCATACACAATCACCATATTGAAACGTGTCACATGTAAAATAAATGAAGTAATCCAGCCTGTAATACAGCCTGTACAAGTAGAGTGTCACACTGTTAGCATGACTAAAAAGTCAGTCAAGTGTCTGTATAAAAGGATAGTGATGTGTCATTGTAATCAAGATAGATTCAATTGAAAACTTTTCATTACTTGTCAATCGCAGCTCGGTATCCTTAAGAACTTTGCTTATGTAATAAATGGGCACTAGATGAGTATCCCCCATGTCTTGTGCTAATAGAGCTTGTTGTGATTGTGTTGGCCAAATACAATTGTAATAACTTTCTTTTGATTTGGGGTCTTAATACATATGGGCGTGCTAGACACTGCTTGATGCTCTTCATTCATTGTATGTGTTGTTCCTCTCATACGATCTTGGCATCTTTCTTTAGTAGAGGGAAAAAAATGTTGCATGTATTGAGCTAGTCCTGGAATAAAAGTATGTGATAGAAGGTTTTCCCAATGAGGAGTTGTAGTTCATCTTTAGACGTTGGTGGCGCCATTTTAAGTGTTTTCTTTGATTTATATGCGTGCACTTCAATGTCTTTATCTGTCACTTGGAAACCTAAAAAACTTCTTATTGCGACCCCAAACAGACACTTGGCTGGATTCATCTTCAACGCATATTCACGACATCGAGTGAACACTCTTCGTAGGTTAGTAATGTGATATTTACTTTGCTTTGATTTCACCATAATATCATCCACATAAATTTCTACAGCTAAATGATTCATGTGGTGAAAGATAAATGTCATTGCTCGTTGATAGATTGCTTCTGCATTCTTGACGACATAGTATAATTTATTAATGGGTGTAAAAAAAACAGCTTTCATGACATCAGATTCCTTCATCCTTATTTGATTGTAACCACTTTGCTCGTCTATAAATGAAAACATCTGATGTCCCGAGGTAGCATCCACTAGCATGTTGATGTTTGGCAGAGGGAAATCTGTTAGAATTAAAAATGGATTTGTTACTTAAAATTAATTTTGTTACTTAATATATGTTAAAGTGACCTATGGACACTAGTCCAAATTTGGGGTGGAAATAACAAAGTCATCCATTTTCACTTCTTAGTGAATGAGAAACCTTTGGTTTGTCCCATATTGGGCAAACCAATAAGGAAGTTTATCCTTATTACCACAAACGTTCTATATAAGGAAAAAGAACTAGTGGATTGGATATGGACTTAGGAAATGGACTAGTGGGCAAATGCACACATGTGCGGTGCTTCGCACAGAAGCACCGCGGGCTTGCGTAGCTTGCATGTGCTTTTGCGTGTGCCTTGGCGTGAGCCTCGGCGTGTGCCTGCGAGTGCATACGTGTACCCATCAAAGATCCAACGGTTTTATATTTTAATTTTATACATTAAATATTTGACCGTTTTGTATTTATAAAATTAAATCAGGTTTAATAAACAAGATCTTTTAATTAAATATCTCGAATTAAATATGTTGAATTAAATGAATTTTGACCGTCTGAAAAATCAACAGTCTTCTTCTCCTATAAAAGAAAAACAAAAATCAGGATTCCACTTACCCCAGACGCAGCTACTACCCTGTTGTCTTTTCCCCTCTTCCTGCTTTGTTTTGAGCACGTAGATAAAAAAAAATTCTTTCTTATTCTGCTGTTAAGTTCGCAACGGGCCAACGATTTTTTGCTAGCTGGGTTGGTATCATGTGGTTTTATCCTGGATTCGATTTGTCCTCACTAGTGGTATAGCAACACTCTTTCTAGAGGTGTACCCGACAAATATCGAGTTAAGGGCAGTCTGTTGAACAGGCGACTCTATCTTCTGTGTGTGTGTGATTGTCTGAAGTGTGCTGTTTTGTTCTAACGATTAATCTCTTTCAAGTTTTTGTTTGGTTTGCTTACTGTTACAGGAATATTCTCCAACATTCTTAACTCGATACCTTGTTTAATTTGAAAAAAATTTACTTCTGTAACAATGGTGAAGACTGATGTTGACAGACCTCAGAAATTTTCTGGAAAGGACTTCAAGAGATGGCAGTCAAAATTGTTATTTTTCCTGAGTTTCCACATGCTAGATGATATGGTTCTGAAGTCGTTTGATGAGTCTCTGAATGAACCTGAAAAATTATAGGACTTAGAAAGTTGGAAGAGAAGTAATTATATGGCCAAAAATCATATCTTAAACTGCTTAGAAGATGCTTTATATGATTTTTACAATGCTAAGGATAATTTTAATGCTTACAATTTATGGACTGCACTACAAGATAAATATGAAGCAGAAACAGCAGGAAGTAAAAAATTCCTGGTTGCACGTTTTCTAGAATATAAAATGATGAATGATAAATCAGTGGTTGATCAGTTTCTGGAGCTGCAAAAAATTATTAATGAAATAATTGCTGAAGGAATGGTTATTGACAAAACATTTCAAGTTTCTGCTGTTATTGAAAAATTGCCAAATTCCTGGGCTGAATACAAGAGAAGACTAAGGCATGATACTGGTGAAATTTCCATGGTAGAATTGGGCAAGAAAATCCAAGTTGAAGAATTGATGTGTTCAAAGGACAAGAATGTTTCTTCTGCAAGAGACATGTCAAACAAAGCTCACGTTCTCGAACACAAATTTTCTACTCTAAGTCTGGACCACAACAAGCGCAAGCCTGGCCCACAAAGAAAAGGTACTTTTCAAAAACCAAAATCTGCTATTGGTAAAATTAAGGGAGCATGTTATGTTTGTGGTGTGTCTGGCCATATGGCAATTCATTGTAGAAAACGCAAAGATGCGAATTTTAAGAAAACAAATATAAATTTAGTTGAAAGTAGTAAAAATGAGTTTTCTGGCACGGTGTCTGAGGTTAACTTAGTTACCAATGTGAGAGACTGGTGGGTAGACTCTAGAGATACCAAACATGTCTCCGGAAGTAAAGACATGTTCACCTCCTATCAGACGGTAGGAGAAGGAGAAAAACTTTATATGTGTAATGCATCTGCAGCACAGGTTGCAGGAAAAGGAAAAATTTCGCTGAAGCTCTCTTCTGGGAAAATCCTCACATTGAATGAAGTTTTACACGTACCAGACATCTGCAAGAATCTCGTTTCAAGTGGTGTGCTAGATGATAAGGGCTTTAAGATTGTATTTGAGTCTGGGAAAGTGATTATCACTAAGGGAAAGGATTTTGTGGGAAAGGGCTATAAGGCTGAAGGCCTACACAAATTATTTGTAACCTTTGTTGAAGTTAATAAAGTTGATTCTTCTTATGTTGTTGTCTCATTGAATATCTGGCATGGTAGACTTGGTCATGTAAATTATAATTCAATGAACAAATTGGCAAACTATAGCTGCATTCCAAAATTAAATTTGGAATATGAACATAAATGTGAAGTTTGTGTAGAATCAAAATATGCAAAGAATCCCTTTAAGAAAAATGTCCACAGAAATTCTAATCTCTTAGAGTTAATTCACTCAGACTTAGTTGATATGAAATCAATCCAAACCAGAGGTGGTAAAAAATGGTTTGTCATTTTCATAGATGACTGTACTAGATATTGTCATATATACTTGCTTAAAGGAAAAGATGATGCTTTATAAGTATTTAAATTATATAAATTAGAAGTAGAAAACCAATTGAACACCACAATTAAAACCATTAGATCTGACCGTGGGGGTGAATATGTAATCCCTATAGGAGACTTTTGTGCACAACATAGCATTATTCATGAGGTAACTCCTCCTTATTCACCACAATCTAATGAAGTGGCTGAACGGAAAACCCAAACCCTTAAGGAGATGATGAATGCCATGTTAATCAGTTCAGGACTACCGGAGAACTTGTGGGGGGAGGCCGTCCTCTCAGCTTGTTATATCCAGAACAGAGTGCCCCTTAAAGGATCAGTCAAATCACCGTATGAATTATGGAAAGGCAAACAACCCTCTTATGGATACCTCAAAGTGGGGGGGTGTTTAGCCAAGGTCTCTATTCCTCCACCTAAGAGGACTAAAATAGGACCTAAAACAGTTGATTGTGTCTTCATAGGATATCCCGAACACACCACTGCTTATAGGTTTATGGTTGTGAGTTCTGAAAACTCAGAAATTGGTGTGAACACCATTATGGAATCTAGGGATGCTACATTTTTTGAAAATGTGTTTCCATTGAAATCTGAATCTCGCATGATATGTGATGATCCCATAGATGTCCCTTCTTCTAGCATATTTTACCGATAAAAGAAGATGAACCTGTTTATGAACCTAGAAGAGGCAAAAGACTTAGAATAGAAAAATCTTTTGGGCCAGACTTCATAACCTGTTTAGTTGAAACTAATCCACAAACCTATAAAGAGGCCATGACTTCGTCTGAAGCTCCATGGTGGAAAGAATCCACTATTAGTGAGATGGATTCTATTGTTCAGAATGAAACCTGGGAGATAGTAGATTTACCTCCAGGGTACAAACCCATAGGTTGTTAATGGATCTTCAAGAGAAAACGTAAGGTAGATGGAACTGTGGAAGAGTATAAATCTAGACTAGTAGCTAAGGGCTATAAACAAATAGAAGGTGTAGATTTCTTTGACACTTATTCACCTGTCACTAGAATTACTTCCATTAGGATGCTAATCGCAATCGCTGCAATTCATAACCTAGAAATACATCAAATGGATGTATAAACTGCGTTACTAAATGGTGAATTAGATGAAGAAATTTATATGGACCAACCGAAGGCTTTGTAGTGAAGGGTTATGAAAACAAAGTGTGTAGACTTAAAAAGTCTTTATATGGCTTGAAACAAGCTCCGAAACAATGGCATGAAAAATTTGATCATGTCTAGTGGTTTCAAAATAAATGAAGCGGACAAATGTGTATACAATAAATCTATCAATGATGCATGTGTGTTTGTATGCTTGTATGTTGATGATATGCTTATACTAGGTACAATCTTAGAAATCATTAATTCCACTAAGAACATGTTGAGTGAGAACTTTGACATGAAAGACTTAGGTCTTGCTGATGTAATCCTAGGGATGAAAATTAGAAAGGAGTCTAATGGATTCAGTCTTAGTCAATCTCATTATGTTGAATCAGTTCTTAAGAAATTTAACCAGTTTGATAGTAAACCAGCAAGTACTCCATTTGACCCTTCTTGCGAACTCAAGAAAAACAAAGACAATGGAGTCTTGCAACTTGAATATTCACGTGTCATAGGAAGTCTGATGTATTTAATGAACTGCACAAGACCAGACATTACCTATGATGTGAGTAGACTAAGTAGGTATACCTGTAATCCGGGACATGAGCATTGGGATGCACTTTTCAGAGTGTTGAGGTATCTTAAATACACTTTAAACTACTGTTTGAGTTATGAAAGACACCCCGCTGTTCTTGAAGGATACTGTGATGCAAACTGGATAGCAGACTCACAGGAGTCTAAGTCTACGAGTGGATACGTATTCACTCTAGGATGTGGATCAGTGTCTTGGAAGAGTTCCAAACAGACTTGTATCGCTCGATCCACTATAGAATCCGAGTTTATTGCGTTAGATAAAGCAGGAGAGGAAGCCGCTTGGCTAAGATGTTTTTTAGAAGACATTCCTCTCTGGCATAGGCCTGTGTCAGCTATATCTATACATTGTGATAGTCAAGCTGCAATAGATAATGCTAAAAACAGCAACTATAACGGAAAATCTATTCATATTAGGAGAAGACACAATTCTCAAAAACAACTAATCTCAACTGGCGTTATTTCTGTTGACTTTGTGAGGTCTAAGGAGAATATCGCGTACCCTTTGACGAAAGGATTGTCCAAGGAGATAGTTAGTAATGCATCGGGGGGGATGGG
>JAJJMC010024220.1:0-32294 GCA_023531435.1 Papaver californicum
AATTTTGATCAGAATGACTTCATTATTTCACCATTGGCTTTGTAATTCAATTCCCTACACTGTGGTATGTGAAAGGCCTATTTTAAGCATAGTTTCACTGTCTCCTCGGTGATTCTAGCTTTTAAGCTCCATTCTGCGGGTTTCTGAACTGTAACCTGAAAAGGCGACTAAACTTCGAAAGTAATCAAAATACCTAATAATTCACTCAAATATAGCACATAAGGGTCAGGAAAAACTACTTTAAATGTATGATTTAAGCACCTATCATTGTGGTAGTAGGTGCAGTAATAGTAGATAGGATAGAAATTGTTGGTGATGTAGTTGGTGCAGTAGTTGGTGCAAGCCAAAATTAAGAAGCAGATGTAGAAAAAAGAAACAATACCAACAAGTCTGATTGCATTGTACTATTTGATGTCTTCACTGACCCAATCTAGCAGGACCAAAACAAACTAAAAAATATATAATAAAGCTTGTATGTAAGCATCACCAAGCACCAATAGCAGAATTGAGATAAAAGCTTATCCAAAGCATATTCGGTACTTTAATCAGCTCCATACACAGAAATTATAGTAGGACAAGGATGGTAAACCAGCACAGGAAATAAAAGGAGTAGTTGAAATTAAGAATACCATGTCAGGCCACAGAAAAATTAGCTGCAATCCAATTTAGCTCCAAGAAAAAAAACAAATGACTAAAGAAACAACCTAATAGTAAGAGCCTGTAAGCTGCAGTCTCACTCAAACATACCACTATATTTGCAAATACCAATGACATGAGAGAGTAGTGGTGAGCAGCAGATGGAATTACACCAACATATGAGCAAGATTAATAATTGCCTTGGATTATTCAGCACACCAATACTTATTAAAGCACCAGTAGTTACTCATTCATACAAAACATAACTTGGATAATGAAGTAAACAATTATAAAAGGACACCAGTCCAAATTCTCAATTGAATGCAGACTGATCAAAGAGAACATAAATTTGTACTTATATAACTCACCAATTCCAATCCCATAACAACATCTTCAGTTTCATCATTAAACTTGCAAGACAACTCACTCATGACCTCTCACATGATGAGGATTGTACCAAAACTAACATCAATAGGATGAACTGAATATTGGGTGTTTAAACACATGTTGTGCAACAAATACTCACCTCACACACTCATCAATGTACATCTGTGATTTAAGAAGAGATTTTTTCCACTATAAAATGGAATAACATTAAGCTTCTCCCTAACTAACAATTGTAGTAGAAATAGGCATGCTCATATCTAATAGCTCCAGGTATCAGTACTAGTAGGACTTGATGAAAGAACTAGTTGAAAACAAAACTAGTTATGATGATAACAACTTTTGAAGATGAAATTGAATGTTGTTGAGCTAGTGATGTAGAAACTGAACACATGAGATTAAATCTAAAGTAACCTAGAGATTAAGATGAAGATTGCCAGCAGAGATTCGAATTTTAGTTGTTGAGGTAGAGAATTCCAGATCCAATTACTCAAAATTCAAAATCCAAAGCAATCAAGAGCTCAAGGACTAAAATTGAATTTTAGATCCAAAATACATGCTCAATCCTGTTTTAAGACGTTGCAGTCAGACATGAGGATCAAATCTAACTTTCAGCAATTTCAGGAACAAAACTTCACTTCAGAAACCTTATCAATCCAATGAAACAGGAGATTGGTTGAAGAATCAGCAGATTTTGAAGATGAAAGAAGATTTGAAAAAAGGAGGAAGAGGAAGGATCGATACTCTCAGAAATTAAAATTTCTGAGACTAATGCTCTGATACCATGATAACATTCATGGAATGCTACATTGCTGCTAAAACGATTTGATTAATAACGAAAAAGATGATCCTTACAGATACAAAACAGGAGTATATATACTCCTACACTTTACTCTCTTAACTCTCACACATGCTTACACAACACGCTCACACATTTCACACACTCACTTCACACACACATGCTTTTACTTCATAACTCATTTACAGTAAGAATGGAGTTTTGTTTTCTTCTTTGTCTCTATGGATATTCAAGAATCCCATCTCAGAAATTAGTTCTTTTCTAAGATCGTTTGAGCAGAAGAAGAAAGTTATAAAATGAAGAAACAGAACAAGAAAAGGCAAAAAACTGTGGCTACGATAAGGGAAGGGAGATTTGGTTTGGGCAAATATAAGTTGTTTAAAGGGTTAAATTAGACTTTTTAACTACACGAGATGAGGTGAGAAAACCAAAATTTGTCAATGTCAACGTTTATTTACCGAGAAATTGATCTTAGCCGACTTCCGTCACAGAAGGGACCGTTACAAAAATTGAGAAAAAAACGGGATACATTAGTAAATCAGCGCTTAATTTGTGTTATTTTAGACTATTGGACTAATTCGTACAAATTCACCAGCGAGAATCCCTTGTTCAAACATTGCTGAGACTTCTGATGCTATGTCGGGAAAAGTTTGGACTTCTGTTCGTCGAAGTTACCGTTTGCATAATAAGGACTATGCATTCAGGGAGGATAGCTTATGCGCCTCGAATGCTAACTTTGCACCGGGCTTGAGTGGGAACAAGGAGAGTTCAAGTTCGGACTCTAGTGAACGTCTCAAGAATGGAAACTGAAAGCTCCAAGGGTATCTCTTCAGGTGGTCCTCCTAGTCCCTTTCTTGAACCGAATACAGTACAAGGCCCTTTTGGTAGGGAGGCCATGAGGGAAAATAATTTCTCCAATACTGTATTCATGGATGATATCTCTCCTGGTGACAATGAAGTGTTTTCTGCTCATAGTGATCGCACGCCCCCAGGTATACTTACTTGAACTTTTAATTCATTACTTCTAGCTAGCTCATAATTCAGTCACTAAGATGAACTTCGATCATTGGTGTTTGTAAATATGCGCTTATATATGTATACTTATTTTCATTCAAACATTCCAGGTTGAATTGAAGTTACTCACGTAAAAGGAAAGATGGTCATTGAACTAGAGACGTCTTCCCTCTGCACTCCCTGACTATAGACTGCTAGGTAGCAATTCGGTTGACCCCCGTGCATAGGCTGAACATGCTAGAGCGCGTCGTCCCCCTTCAATTCCGCATCTAGACACATGTCTCGAACAATGTCTCCCCGTATCTCAGACTCAGACTTTTGCACTACCAAATGATGAGACTGATTACAGTGGGCTGCTCAGCACCGTGTCGGAGCACTATGGCCAGGTATATGAATTCAACACCTAACAAAATTATGAATTCGGTGCCCTTATCCTGACTTCACCTATCCACTTAAGAACGTACAGTAGGAAAACTACCGAGAATTGGACATTAAAGTACTCTTATGATAATTTTTCCTTGCGATGTTTATCCCATGGTACTTCATGCACAGTGAAAAGTCTTCATAATTTTCTTAGCATAACTTGAGCATTTTTTCAACTTTCATATATAAGTTACGCAAACAAGGTATACTACCAGCCTTGTTCTTATTCTTATTTTATTTTTCTTTGCAGTTTATGAGCTCCATGGCTCGACTGAGAAGTGCGTGTACTCAGCGTCCTTCTGCATGTAATGCATGTGCCAGCAAACAACTTGAAGTTGATGAGTTACAAACAGTAAATTCTAAGATGTCTGCAATTATCATGTCTACGACCGAATAACTAGACCTTACTAAGAGGCTTCTAGGTTCCGCACGTACTGAGCTCCACGAAGAGCGAGTGAATTCTGAGTGTGCACTACTCGCACAGACGTTGGAATTGTCTGGAGTGAAACAAGAGCTAGCTGACTCATTTCTCGCGAATTACAACTGCAGACTTTTTTAGACAAGATAAAGGGGATATTGCACAATGCTATAGGAGGACATGAATTCCTTCCCGGCAAGTAGATTTAGCAGATTATTCAAAATCTTAACTCATTTATCCTTCGCAGCAATTTTCTTTATCGTCTGACTACGTTCACGAGCTCTACAGAAGACTCGTTTTCATTTTTCAGAATGACATTCTAATTGCTCTTTCAGTACTTGCATATTTAGCGTTAGGACCTGACTAACCTTAGCCATTCAGTCTGTATACACATTCTAAGAACGCTGCTATTTCAATAATACGCACAGGTTCCGTTAATTCATTTATCTTTCATGTACTATTATTAACCCCACTTCCACCTGCGTATGGTTTATTTGGACCGCGTTTCATTAATTAAGCACACGTAAGTTGCTGTCATATGTTCGCTTAGGGTGATCAATCCTAATACACTCGCGCAGGTTTTCTGAAGATGATGAGATAATAAAAACGATGACTCTCCAATGTGAGTTTGTGAGACTATGTATTCATTTGTAGAGAGAAAGTCTCGAGCTCGATACTAATGGGCCCTGAGAACGCTGGCTCCATTGCATGATTTTATGAGGTTATTAACTCAGCTCAATGGTTGCTTTGTGCTTTCAAGTTCAATCATTCATATACTTATTTACTCAGTAATATACTAGCAAAACAGTGGTAATATGGTATGAGATTTGGACCTGGTCCGATAGCCGCAGATGTGACTGGCAGACAAAGCCGGCAAACTAGGCTGGCAACTTGGCCGACAGCGAGCATCGGCTGTGCAGACAGAACCTTCATGAAAACAACTATAATGACAACCATTAAGCAAAATAACTTATCAGGAGTCAACTTACAGTGATATATTAGTTTTCTCCATGCTAAACAACTTTGATCAAACTACTAAAAAGAAAGAGAGTTCCCCATAGGGATTATTCTTGTTACGAAATGTAAAATGCTCAAAGGAAAAACTGCCAAACTAATGAAAGAATATTTATCAAATGAAAAGAATTCCAAGGCTTCCAGGGTTTTGAATCTACTTCCCCATCTAGCTTCCTCAAGTAATAAGAGCCACCTGAAGCAGGTCTATCCACTATGTATGGCCCTTCCCAGTTTGCTGCGAGCTTTCCACAGTTTGGCTCCATGGTTGCTGCCCGAGTCTTTTTCAGTACGTACTCTCCTGTTTTAAATGGTCGCTTTTTGACTTTCTTATCATAGCTCAGTTTCATAGATTGTTGATAATGTACCAGGCGTCATATAGCTTCCTCTCGTTATTCTTCTAACAGTTCCTTGTCCAGAACCATAATACGTTTGCTCACCCCTGACTTAACTGCGAGAGATTTTGTGGTGTTCAGATGTATCTCTGTTGGTATAACGGCTTCAGTACCGTAAGCCAACATGAACGGCGAGAACCCTGTGGAACGTTTTGGGGTTGTCCTGTATGACCGTAAAACCCCCGCAAACCCTTCCATCCACCTTCCTTTGGCTTTTTCCAACCTCTTCTTTAAATTATCCAGAATAACCCAGTCGGTTGCTTCTGCCTGCCCATTGCTTCACAGAAATCCATAATCATGCCAGAATCAAACTGCTTTCCATTATCCGATACTAGCTCAGAAGGGATACCGAATCTGCATATGATATTTTTCCACAGGAAGCGCTTCACATCGTGTCTTTCCACCTGTACCAGTGGTACAACTTCCACCCATTTGGTGAAGTAATATGTGGCTGCCAACACAAATTTCACTCCTCCTGGGGCTCTGGTTAAATACTAGTAAAGTTAAAAGGTTAATAATATATGGCTGCCAACACAAATTTCACTCCTCCTGGGGCCCAGCTTACTGCTGCAAGCTCCTCTCGTACTCTGTGGGAGGAAAACAAAGCAAATGGTGAACGAATGCCCAGTAGAGATTTCAACAGAAAAATCGTAATGTCGGCATAAAAATATAGATGGGTAAACGAGGAGCATCAATAATGATTAAGTAGAGAAGGCAAACCTTACGCGAATACAATTCAAAATAAAATCCGCAATTTAAATTCACTCTACTATTTCTATGGCCATAGCCACCGTCAGGGTAGTCGGGTACCAGCCATCGTTCCGAACGATCTTCCGGGTAGCCACCGAAGTGGTGGGATGCCAATTAAGGCCTGACATTCCTAAAGTAGAGCTCTATAGTTCTAAGCGGTAGCAATCGCGAGGAGTAAAGAACGGTTTCTAAAATCACAATCAATTCTCAAAAGTGAAAAGCAGTGATGCCACGACTTATCCGCGCCAAGCAAAATACTAAGGTTGAAGTACCGTTTACATATCATGAAAATGACAGCAAAACAAAATTCATAAATAGAATAAAGCTATTGGTGACAACATGCACAGATTTCATTCTAAAGAAGTCTTGCCAAAGAAATACAATTTGGTAATAAAGAAGATGATAGTTCAAATGTAATAAAACTGTAAATGAGTGGTTTTAACATACATAAAAACACAGACATTAAGTTTGAGTTGCCAACAGGGATTTTATAAAGAACACTGAAGCTAATATCCAAAATATTAAGCTGAAATCTATTATGTTTAATAAAATACAAAATCCATGAGAAAATGTTCAAATGTCTGGATAATGGTGGTGTTGAATCAATCAGCATAAAAAACTTGTTTAAATTCTAAATCATAATTGTAAATTTCCATATTGATCAAAGGGGTTTCAAATGCTCACTTCATAGAGATACAGGGAGTTTAACTAGAAAAGCAAGATCACTTCATAAAAATTCAGATTCCATTGGATATTTCAAAATGTTTCTCATTAAGCCATTTTTACAAACGGGTAGTAGGCAAATTTAGGAACCCAATACATTATACAAGACTTAAATTTTAGGTTAGAAAAACAAGATTTGGATGTCTGCAAAAATGTTTTGAAATACCAATCATAATAATCAAACACATGAATTTGTAAGCGCATGCAGTTCAATACAAGAAAATCAAACATAGCTATTTCGTGAGTTCAAACCCAAATTATTTTAGTGTGCCATGTCGTCAAAATCTCAGTACTTAGAAGAGAGTTTATGGGCACAAATTTTCAGATTCATTGGTAAGCATAACATTCAAAATCAATTACATACCTGCATGAAGATTTTCGTTGAGAAAAATGGTGTTGTAAAAAAAAACAGAACATTAATTTAAAATAAACATCAATGGAACAATTTAGGAGAGAAAAGAAATGAAACCCCCTACCTGTGCGAAACAGTCTCTAGCCAAAACGTGAGGATGGGTTTTACTTGAAATTGGATTTGGAATAAGATTTGTTCTCTTGTTTGAGATGGTGGTAAAGAAAAATAGAACAGGACAAGGAGAAGATCAGTCTGTAAAAAGAAGGAACTCGTTTTGAGAAAGAAAAAATAAAGGAAAGAAAGAAAATATCGAAAAACGCCCTAGCTGCTCATGTGAGAAACGTGGCACACATGTAAAAATTCTTTAGACTTCTCCATTGCATCTACTAATGATACTCCTAACACCACTAAGAGATAACTACTTATTATAAAATACTTCCTCCGTTTTAGCAAAAGTGTTACTATCACTTTTCATTTTAGCCTAAAAATTAGGTCTAAAGTCCTAGAATCTTTTTCTATCGTGTTACATGAACTCAGGCCCATTTAGTAGAAATGACTCCCCTTATCCATGGATAGTAATTTTCCAGGTATCAACATTAGCCCCTGAACATGTACCTCCCAAGATCGTGCACTGGTTGGTTGGTGGCGCTTACCATCTCTTCAGTTAACCTACTCTAAGTAACCGTTTCACCTCCTTTAGTCAAAGGAAAGTATTCACTATATATTTACAGTCTCTACTGTACTACTTTTTTTTTACCGCGCATCTTCAACTTAGTGTTCTTGATGTTAGACGATTCCTCTAGTCGTTCCTCAGCGGAGGAAGATGAAGAGACATAGAGAACAAAGTCTCAAGCAGGGTTCAAGTCCAGCGGCTATTCTGATAGCAGGCCTCTTGCCTTGACGGATGATGGTCAATTGTATTATATTATGGAAATTCTTCACAATCGAGACTTACCAACTGCTATCCATCCCAGTCTTTTCCGATGGTACACGAATCACGCCGACTGAGAACCATCTTGATTCTCGTTTTATAAAACCAACCTTAATACCCTTTTTTGCGTCTCCTAAATGACTTATACACCTGGAGGAAGGGGGTGACCTCCCCCTTCATGCTTTCAACAAGATTCCGCGTATGGCCCATCAACGCGGGGATTATCACCTGAATACCCATTCTTCAGCTGAAACTTCTCCCCTTTGGAAGTCTTGGGTCAAATACATCCATTCCAACCCTGGCCATTTAGCTACGCTCTACTCTTTAGGAATAAACGAAGCAACTCCTCTCTCCATCATGTGGTGGTCAAATGTAAAAGTGATATGGTTAGACTTCACTCACGCTGGATCCCTCAAGTCCATATTTTCTTTTTGCCTGGGGGGAGACGACTCCTGTATTGGAGGATATCATGGCTTTGATGGGGTTGCCAGTTCATGGGTCTCACCTATATCATGAGACGGCCTTTTTCGAAGTTATGGATGATTCAGACAGGGTTCTATGTGCTCATTTGACTGACTATTAAGGTAAATCCTGAGTAGTCCGATCGGAGGGGAAAGATGACTCCTCAGTAAAGGGTACTTAACCTATAGAGAAGAAGCTTGCTAGGTCGGAAAATCAGATAAGGGGAAGTCCAAGGTTACCTCTGCTTCAAAAGAAACAGAGAAGGCCGCAACCCACTCTATTGGTGGGAAGATGATGACTGATCCTATGGAGGATTCTGATGTTGTTGTACCAAGCAGACCTAATCGAGGTGGAGCCCTTTGTGACAGCAGTGCCGAAGTCATTAAAAAAAAACACGATTCCTTCCCTTTATGGGTGAAGCATTACGCTCCAAGTCCCATAGACAGGGAGGTTAGATCTCCTGTCCAAAAGGAAAAGTATGTTCATACCGAACTAGCGCCTTTTATTCTTAACTGGATTTGTCATGATGTTTTCAAGCACAGCCCCCATGACACCATCAAGAATGAGCTCGTGCCGATGGCTATACTGATGTCACAAGGTATGTCATTTTTTTAGCGCCCATGTTCTTGGGCGGTTTGTATCGTCAACTGGATCTCCTCTGTGGAGACGTTCAAAGTTTGGACGCTCGTTACATCGTTGAAACTTTTATCGCGACAAACTTCTTTCAGTCTTGGGCATGAGAGCATTTTTAACAGTATGCTCTTTTGATTAACGATTTATCCGTTCTTCATGAGGAAATGTTTGAAAGAGGAGATGTCACCTTCCATATAGTTCCGACGTCTTACTAATATCCTCGCATGGCCTTGTGGAGAGTGAGAGGGAGATCATCCGGGAATACTCTTAAGGACTATATGAATATGGACAAGGAATTCAAGCATTTTCCTTATCACGACAGCCGTTCTGGTTCTTTCCCCTATGATTTTACTACTAAGATTGTGGATGTGATTCTGAATTCTGAGCAATCTTTGGCGATTGAAGACTTTGACTGTGTCATGACTGTATTGCCTGGTAATCTCCCTTGTTTTTACTTGGGTAAGTTCATAGTAATGTCTTATAATTCTGTTTGCGTGGCTTGGAAGTTGGGATGTGACCAAGGGGTCCCATTCTATTATCCAGATTCATATTCTATCGAGGAGATTGATATTAGAGCTATTTTGGATCACTTTGTGTTTAAAAGAAAGATACATTTGGCGGATCGATCAATTCACTTTTTTTTCTATCAACCTTCACCGAGCGAGAGCTCTTTCTCCAAGTTGGTATTTGTTTCATACAAAAATTTGGAACCAAGGTCTTAATTTTCTTCTACGTGAACCCGTTCTTCCACACTATCCACGGATGACCACAAGTTGATGCATGCGTTAGGTCGTATCAAGATGGATGGACCGGTGGCTACCAACTTAGGTTTGATGTCCAGTTCAAAAGGTCGTCCCTTGGTTCCCTTGGTCGTATCAAGATGGATGGACCGGTGCCCTCTCCTCCACCGCGAAAAAATTTCGGCAAGGTCCAAACTCTTCAGACACTTCTGGTCTCATCTAATCATGTATATTTCGTGTCTAGGTCTCCTATATCCTATAAGAGGATTTTTTTACTAATTGTGTGTTATGAGGGTGATCTCTTTGCCGGCTTTGTTGGGCTCAAACCTCGCTCCTTTATGGTGGAAGAATATCTTAACATTCCTGAACATGAGTGGTCGCCTCGTCGTAAGGATAAAAAAGCTAAGCGTGACGCAGGAATCCTACCAACTCCACGTATCCCCCGGTTTGTCTTGGATGATGTTTCCTAGGCCTCATCCACAAGGAAAAACTCGAGTTATCACCAGTCCGACTTCTTCCTCTTTCGTGGATCGTATACATAGTTTGGGTGTTGATTTGTACAGGGGTGGTGGGGTCGTTTCCTCACGTTTACATTTTGTTTCTCTTAATTTTCTGGTGGCCACCGCTAGCCATTCTCAGAATCATCCCCAGAAGACGCTTACCAGTCTGCTTGGTTCATGTAGTCGTGGCGGTTAGTCTTATTGTCTCTTTTGCTTTCTACATGTCACTTTCTTTATTTCGTGTTTGTCCTTTTTGATCTGCTGATAAGGAATATTTTTTTCATATTTATACGTCCATTTTGCTACCCTATCGTATGTTCGTGTTTTTTTATTTTTTTATTTTTTTATTATCTATTATTATTTATTTTATTTTTTGGTTTTGCTAGTGGTTCGAATCGTCTTCGGGTTATTCTCATCCTTCTTCCGAGCCTTCTCCTGTTTGTCTGTCGTCTCCTTATCTCCAACTTCTGAGGTTAGTTTCTTTCATTCATTTTTTAGATTCTCTCCCTTAATTTTTTTTTTTTTTTTTTTTTAAAGATTATGAAGAAGCGAGGTAGCAATTCCGCATTTAAGAAGGATGCCTCCAGTGTCACCAACAATGTTAAACGTGTGCGGCTTGTAGGGAATGATTTTTTCCCAGCTACTCAAGAAGAACTGGAAAGTTCCGATGAAGCCTAGGCAACTTAGAACCATAAATTAGTGCATGACTTTTGGTGAACGAGGGTATTATCAGGATATGAAGACTTTTGTCTTTATGAATAAAGATTTTATTGAAGCTGCGGAAGGGCTTTCCCGAGTTCGTGATGCTCCTCCTGACGTTGGTTAGCTGAAGAAATGGGAATCTTCCATTCAAGATGGCATAGATATCAAGTTTCCCATAGCGTGGCTAGCCCAATTGCTGGGTACAATGAAGAGGAAGTTTGATCCACGTTAACCCCTTCCAGATCAAATCGCCGAACTAGAGCCAAACCTAAAGGGTCTGACTAAAGTTGCTCAAGAAAAGAGGATTCCTATGAACAAGATTTTTGCTAATGTTTCAACAACTACGCAGGAGCCTTGTGAGGCTGAATCTGAGGACCTCGAGCTGAAAAAACGAGATATGGCCGCTTTTGAGGAAGTCTAACTTTATTCTCTTTGGTATTGAGTTTTTGTAATATGTTTGTGTTTATCTTAGATTTGGTTGACTTCCTTCTTCCTTTCTCCTCTTCCTTTTGCTGACTTTTACTATGAAATTTTGAATATCTTAAGTGGTTGTTTTACTCTTGATATTTATTTAGGTTTGTGTCTTTATTTATAAATGACACCTGAATTTCATGATATTTTATTATAATGGGATTGTCTGTTTATAAATAGTGCTCGTATTGTTCTCATTTTGTTTAGTCTTTCCTCATGGCTTATCCTGCGACAACTATTCTTATTCACAATTTGGTACAAAAAGTATATCGCTGGATTGATGATAGAGTTGAGGTTGAAGCGCGATGGGAAGCCACGTACGTCGTTCGCAATGAAGTGGACGATCGATGGTATAAGGCGAGTCTTATCTATCAAGCGTTAACCATTCGTGAGTTGAGGCGGCGCTGCAAGCTCTTCCTTGAGAACTAAGACGTGTTGGGATTTATTATTTTTTTATACACATATCTGTCGTTTTAGGGAGAGTAGATTCCTTTAGTCGGGTAGTTGCATCTGACTTGAAGTTGGAGACTCGTAATTTTAAAAGGCCTATCCTTATAACCGACATGAGCGAGTACATTTTCCTTATGGAGGCTCTTACAGTTGTGTTTGTTGTCAGTCAGTCATTGTATTTGCATAGTATGGATTTCTACGCCAATGCTTTATGTTCTAAAGACGACGATTGTGCGTCTCTTTTGGAAACATTGTTAACGCTCGGGAGAAAATTGAACGTGAACGAAATTTAGCTCGCGTGATTGTGTATCTGAGTCGCGCGCAAGTTTCTTTACAATTTTTGTACCAGATATAATGTTATATGAATGTTATATATTTTCTTTTTGCTCGAGTATGTTGTGTTTCTTTTTCTCCTTCTCTCCCCCTCATTTTTTTTAGTATGCCGCTTTTGTCCGGATGTCTAATGTATGTCGTGTATCCTGTTACTTGTGATTAACAAGTTTGTTTTAAGCGTGACCATCCGAATAAGGACACTGTACCCTCTGACGCTCTCTTGTGGCCGTTGTGGTATTTAGTTGAGTGTTAGAACATGGGCGCTTTGCCCTCTGCCGCTTTTGTGACCATTGAGGTATTTAGTTGACTGGTCGAATAGGGGCGCTTTGACCTCTTCCCCTCATAAGACCGTTGTGTTATTTAGTTGAGTAGTCGAGCAGGGGCGCTTTTCCCTCTGTTTCTCTTGTGACCATTGTGATATATAATTGAGTGGTCGAACAGGGGAGCCTTTCCCTCCGCCGCTCTTGTGGCCGTTGTGATATTTAGCTTAGTGGTCGAGCATGGGTGATTTTCCCACTACCGTTATTGTGATCGTTATGGAATTTAGCTTAGTGGTCGAGCAGGGGCACTTTTCCCTACCATTGTGGTATTTAATTGAGTGGTCGAGCAGGGGCATTTTTCCCTCTGCCGCTCTTATGAACGTCGTGGTATTTAGCTGAGTGGTCGAACATGGATGCTTTTTCCTCTGACGCTCTTGTGACCGTTGTGGTATTTAGCTGAATGGTCGAGCAGGGACGCTTTGCTCTCTGCCACTCTTGTGACTATATCATTCGATCTTAGGCACAAACAAGATAAAACAAGAGTTGTATTGCTCATGCATGAAACCCTTTTATCCATTTTCCACATATAAGTGTCTTAATCTTGGATTCATCCATTTGCTTTAAGTGGTAATATCCGCTTTCGGAAGTCTTTCGGATTATGAAAGGTCCCTTCCAGTTGGATGCAAACTTCCCAGCGCTTGCGTTCCGCTTTACATGTGATGCAATTTTTAGCACTAGGTTGTCGACTTTGAAAATTCTCTCTCTAACCTATTGATTATAGTGGTTGGCGATGCACTTCTTGTATGCCTCAGCAAAATGTTATGCGTGAGCTCTTGTTTCCTCTATAGTGTCCAGGTGGGAAAAATGACTTACCTCATCTGGCATGGTTAGACATTCCATGGAAACTCTTGACGAAGGGATGTCGATTTCTGATGGTGGAATGGCATCTTCCCGGTAAACCAAAAAATAGGGTGATGCTCCCGTCGAGCTGCGGTAAGAAATTCGATATTCCCATAATGCTAATGGCAATTGCTCATGTCATTCCTTATGGTGATCATGCACAGTCCTGCTCAGAATTTTTAACGATGTTTTGTAGGTAGCTTCTGCCTGGCCATCTCACTGAGGATAGTAAGGAGTGGATGTATACAGCCGAGTGTTATATTGTTCCAATAGGTTATCGAAATCCTTGTTGACGAACGACTTGGCAGTATCAGCTCTGATGATCATTCGAGCTCCAAACCTGCATATTATATGCTCTTAGCTAAACGCGACGATGGTTTTTTCTGCATAATATTTCAGAAGGACTACCTCTACCCATTTTGAACTATACTCGGTTGCGGTGATGATATATTTATACCGTTTAAAGGGAGTTTGGGTTTACTGGCCAAATTAGGTCCAGGCCCCAACTTTTGAACGACCAAGGTGTGACAATGCTGTGTAGCTGGGAGTGGGGTGAATAGATCAGAGGTCAGTGTGTTTGGCAAATAAAAGCCTCCTTCATAGAGTTGTAAGAATAACTTATGCATCCCTTGATGCTCCGCATCATGCGACTTGGTCATGACTTTAATTGTCTCTTATTTCGATATGCATCTCAGATCGCGTTACTGTAACGCATTCTATACAAAATCCCTTAATCCCCTTCCTAAGCTCTTCCTTTGTTTTCCTGTGTTTTCGTACCACCTCATCACTTTTTTCGGACTAATCCAAATATTTATGTACAGGAGGCCGGCAGAAGGCTTATGAAAAATATGTTGGATTTCTTCTGTATTTTGAGTGTCGCCCTCCTTACATCGGGTAATTTACCATGATGGATAAAGTCTATATATGGTTGCCTCCAATCATCCTCTTCTGCCACACATGCCTCGGTCGGTTGTGGTCGTGCTTGGTAGTCTCTACAACCATCCTGGATGACTGCTTCCTGGGATGCTATGCTTGGCCAGTACACTCCTAGTTTTTGTAGTCATCGATATAGAAGGATACTATCCGTTTTTTTGCATGACTCCTCGTGCATTTTTTGTATGTCACCCAATATCAATGCTTTGTATTCAGCCACATTATTGCTATAATAAAAGTCCATCTTGAAGGCATAGGATAATAGTTCTCTTATGGATGTCTCGAATACCATGCAAACTCCTCTAAATTTCTCGTATGAGGACCCGTCAAAGGACATAATCCAGGCTTCTCCTTCTACTTTTGGTACTTCTCGTAACACATCATCATGGGTGGACATATCGTTGCTTCTGAGAAAAGAAGCCAAAAGTTCGGCAATTGCTTTCCCCCAGACGCCTCTGGGCATTTGATATTTGAGTTTAAACTCGGATAGCTGTAGGAACCATATTGCGGTCCTTACCGCTAAGATTGGGTTTGCCGCAAGATATGCGATCGGGTTTGCCACTGCATCGACAATAGTTTCATACATCAAAAGGTATGGCCTCAACTTTGGGGCTAAGCACGCTTGTCCGGTTTTGGGGTATCGCAACTCGGCGTCCTTCATAACTTGGATAACATAGTAGATGGGTGATAGATTGTCGATCCCCCTGTCTTGTGCCAAAACCGCCCTATGGCCAGGTTTGTAAATACGGTATAAAGATAGAGGGGCTTTCCCTTGAGAGGAGGGTTGAGGACTGCCCAAACATTGTCGAAGTTTGTAGAACGCGTCCCTTTGATTTACCTCCCACTATAATTTTGTGTTTTTTATTAGCATTGGAACACACGCGATCAGGAGTTGAGCAAGGCCCGGGATGAAGCGTCGTTTGTATGATATTCTTCCGATGAAGGTTTTCTATTCCTTCACATCTTTGGAAGGTGTCATCATGATGATAGCTTTTATCTTGTCTGGGTCGACTTCTATCCCTCATTTGTCACCTTTAAATCGAGAAACTTTCCCAAGTTACACCGAAAACATATTTTAGCAG
The DNA here is from genome assembly GCA_023531435.1 of Papaver californicum. Lineage (NCBI taxonomy): Eukaryota > Viridiplantae > Streptophyta > Magnoliopsida > Ranunculales > Papaveraceae > Papaver > Papaver californicum. The sequence goes on from JAJJMC010024220.1 coordinate 15,303, forward strand.
ATTCATCTTTAACTTTAACCTGCGACATCTGTCGAACTCCCGTCTCATATGTTCAACATGATCTTCCCTTGTTCTTGATTTAACTACGATGTCGTCCACGTACACCTCTACGCTTTGGTGGAGGAGGTCGTGAAAGACTAGTGTCATCGCCCTTTGGTAGGTTTCCCCGGCGTTCTTTAGCTCAAAGGGAATGACCACATAATAAAAGTTACTGTATGGTGTCTGAAACGCTATTTTGAGTGCGTCCTTAGCAGTCATCCTTATCGGATTATAACCACTAAACATGTCCATGAACGAGAACATCTTGTGTCCGCCTGTGGCGTCTACTAAAGTGTTTATACGCAGTAGCGGAAAATCATCCTTCAGGCATGATCGATTGAGGTCTTGATGACCCACACAACACCTGAACTTTCCATTCTTTTCGACAACTGGTACGACGTTGGCCAACCACGTGGTTGTTGTATAGTTTTTATGAATTTAGCCTCCAATAATCGCCTGACCTCTTCTTTTATCGCTAAGGAGGTTTCTTGCGGAAAGTCGCGGCTTCTCTTTTTGACGGTTCGGAACTCGGGTGAAACGCTAAAATTATGAGCGACAAGGTTACAATCTAAGCCTAGCATCTCGTCATACTTGAAAGCAAACACATCCTTGTACTCTATTAGCAATCCGACCAGCGCGTCTCTCTCCTTTTCATTCAAGTTTTTATTTATTTTTATGAGTTGTTGTTCGTCCTTTGTTCCTATATTTACCTCTTCCATTCCGATTGTAGTCATATCTTCTACGATGCGCTCCTCTTTTGTTTTTATTATGTCTTTTTCGGTCGGGTCCGAAAGTGATTTTGTTTTTTCATCCATTCCTAGAGGTGACTTTGTCATTTCTCAATCAATAGATGCCAGAATGCACTCGTGCTCATACTTGGGAGTCTCTCAATGGATTTCTATAAGCGGTACACATGTCCTTTTTCTGGCCTCGAAACCTTCATAACTGAGAACTTCTTTACAATTTCAGTTTCTTTGATGGGTGGTGGGGGGGGGGGGGGCCTCACCATTATCCCTGATGGGCTGAAAACTGATTTGGCTTTTTCATTGGTGGTCATTCCACTTAGGTAGCAGGATAAGCACGGTCGCTGGCGCTTCTTCCGCTTCTTTTGGAATATAATAGAATACATCATCCTCCATGTATGCTTCTTCCGGCCAAAATGGGTTATTGGTTGTTGTGATCTGATATTACTTTTCTCCCTAGTGATAAGTTGACGCCACAACTTTGTGTCTGAGCAACCATCCACGCCCTAGCAATACATGAAAAGTCGTATCATCTTCTAACATATAAAATGGCATGATACCCTTTGTTGGTCCAATTCTTATCACTAGGATGAGAACGCCTATAGCGGTTTGAGTATATCCTCTGAACCTTTTTACAGTGGTTGCGTGCATCCGAATAGCCGATCGTGGTACGCCCAAAATCTCACTATGCTTTGGCGTGTTGTTGAATTTCCCTGTGTTTTGGTTACTGGAGAGTATGGTTATGTCCATCATAGAAGACCATGGAGTTCAATCATGAAAACTCAATCATGGAAGAGCTCAGGAAGAGGGCCGACTGACAAGAATGACAAGTCTGTGAAGGATTTGGTTCACTTGTTGTTTGATCCTGCTCTTCTTACATCTGGTTTCAGTCTTGAGGAGCCAACCACCACTGGGAACAGAATCCACAGGATGTTGAAGTTGAGTTTGAGCATTGATGAAGATAGTGCCGACACTTAAGCTGACCCAGAGATGCCTGAATTTGTTGAAGATGGTGCCGAGGGCAGCAAGATGAAGGGGCTTTGAGTTTCTAGTACTGGCACCCTCGTTAACATATTTTGCTTTGTTTTCTAGTACTTTTTATTTTGAAATTAAGCAGTTAGTTCTTGTTCTTTCTTTATGGTCTCAAGCTGCAATGGAGATACCCAAACCCATATCCTGACTCATTTGTTACTATTACTAACCGAATATATGTACCTTACTGATGTCAGTTCTTGTTTTTTAGATTGGCTAAGTTGCTTTGCTTGTTTAGTTATTTTCATTTGGAGATTTTGCTCAGATTACAAAGGTTTACAAAAGACGAGGGTAGTAAACAAATGAAAGACTAGTGCTCAGATGACATGCTTAACCTCCATGAGACACACAAGGTAGCACTGACTGACTAGCACTAGGTGATATCAACGGAATTTGCTTCGTTCTAATCACAACTTCATTTTAATTGTTGGAACTATTGGAGACTGAAAACTGAGAAATTCGGTACGATGTTATGAGTGTCCGAATCAAGTGGAATTGGACCGCAAAGATTGTTATTCGACAACTCTAGTATCTGAAGTTGTTTGAGAAACACTGTATGAATATCCATTGAATTGGACCGCAAAGATTGTTATTCGACATTTCTAGTGTCTGAAGTTGTTTGAGAAACACTGTATGAATATCCATTGAACCAAAGGGTATAGTACCTTCAAAACTGTTGTTTCCCTAGTCTAGTATGAAGTTAGGAAAAGAACCATAACAAATGTTATCATTAAGTTTAAGATACACAAGTCTAGCTGTCCAAGTTGGTTTGGAACATTTCCTTACAGATCAAAGTTACTAAGATTTAGAGGCGGAAGAGGAAGAGGGCCGTCGAAGTTGTTGTTCGATAAATTTACACTTCTGATGTGGACGAGATTAACAAAAACAAGATGTGGTATTGTCCCATGGAGATCAAAAATTACAAGAAAATCACAAGAAAGTTAAAGTGAAGATCGGGCTTACTTTTATTAAGAGAACGAACAAAAAATACAAACATAAAACAAAACATAACAAAAGAAACTGATCATGCATATGGACATCAATTGACCAAAATGAATTATTAACTAGCTAGGATTACTTGCACCTGACCTGCATATAACTAGTACTAGCTGATCAATATAACATTTCAATGGTCTTGTTGAAGAACCAAGAACAACTAGAAATACAAACAACACACTAAGCCCATATATAAACAATCACTCCTTACAAGTTACAAGTACCCATTGCCCAAAACGGACCACTGTACATGCACTGCAATGGATAACAACAAGACTGGAAGGTGTGACCTCCACAACCCGAACCCTTGGACATACATTCCAGCATGTTTCTAGCATCCACAGAAACAAAAAATATCGAGAGGATCACAACAGCAACAACAAGTAACAGACTCATGTATTTTTTACTTTCCATTTCTAGCTAGCTCTTGAAAATTTAATCTTATACCTTTTTTGATGGATGAGGAAATATAGCTCTTGTCTATATAAGAATGTCGACCTTATATAGTGTACATTTGGTGCTATCTTTTCTTTCTTCCAAGAATGATCTTATTATCTCAATCGCTTGGAAAGTCAAAGGGTGCATGTACGAATATTTGACTACATAATTTAACCATTTAATTCCTTCATTGATAACATGTATAATTTCATTCAGAAGGATCTATCGTATCTATTCTTTAAGAAACATAAGACAAGTATCGATTCCAATTAATCTCAATTTTTTCTCTCCATCTTCCTTTATTTCCGAAACCAATTAAAAAAAATGGCTTTAATACTTCATTATTCATCTTCATTTATCAATCCAATAGACACAGAAACCCTAAAAACACAAGAAGAATCTTCAATAGGTTCTATTTCTTAGAGAGCCCTGTCTGTTGCCGGTTGTTGACGTGCCTTGCCGAATTCCTGCCGGAAAATGGTAACTTTCTCAAGATCAGTAGAAGAGGAAGGCTTCATCACCGCCAAAAGAAGAAGATCCAGATTTCCTGAGAATTCAAATAGCTCGGCCAGACTTTGCTCTGCTGCTGTTAACAAAAATAAACAACTCAGAGATGGAAGCTCAATAAAAATAGAGAGAAAAATTATAGGAGGTTCAGTGAGCAAGAAAGGGTCAAGAGACATTCTCCACCTTGCAATTGGTCAGGCAGTAGGAGGCGTTTTTGTTGTCTTAGTTTTAAGGCTGGTCTATGGCTTAGGAATATTTTAAAGGGGGAAGCTAAGAATGGAGGAATCAAGAAAGGTTTTTGGAGTCTCAAAGATAATGTGGAGTGGATGAATGTTTCTAGGGGTGTCAATGTTCATGGACAGTTCATTTGTTTACAAGTTTCACACAACAAAGAATTCCCTTCTTCCTTAAATACTTCCAAGCAGGCAACAAAGGGGAGGGGTGGTAGCAAACAGGGATTATGCTCGAGTCTTTGATTGTTGTTTCTACATTTCAGAATGCTAATCAGCTGATGGAACTACCTATAGCTAAAGAGGGGGTAGATGTAAATCGTAATCAACAGAAGTTTATCCAAAAAACTACTCCCATTTGTAATGCTTGGGAAAATGGAAATCAGTTTATACACAAGGCCAATGTTTCTTCCAAATCCTCTACTGCCCTCAATCAAATAATCCCTAACTCACCTATAGATAATATTGTTCTTAAATCTCTATGGCAGAAGACTATGGTGGTTGAGGTATTATCCAAAGAGGTGGATTGGTACGAAATTGGTCTTGGGGTAATGGATAGGTTTAACTGGACATTTGGATTTGATCTTCAACCTATTGGTGCATCTAAAGCAATATTCTCAATTAAAACTTCCGATGAATTTGAAAGGGTCAGAATATTCAACAAATGGAATATTGGTAAAACTGAAATTCGAACTTACCTTTGGTACTCTGAGATTAATGATGTTCCTAAACCGATTCTGCTGGAACCTGATTTCGTTTGGATTGGGGTTGCCGGAGTTCCCTTCGATCTCTGGGAATTCTTCACCTTCAAATCCATTGGAGATGCCTTTGGGGTATTGGTGGAGGTAAGTCCTGAAACGGCGATGGCTTCAGATTTGTCGGAAATTAAACTCAAGGTCAAGGGTCCTGTTAGCAATGGCACTTGGAGTCAGGATTTGAGACTAGGGTTTTCTTCAATTTGGGCAAAAATAAGACTGATAGGTACAGCGCTTGAAACCCTTAATTCCGATTTCAAATCCCTCTATATTGTTAAAGATCAAATCAGGAAAAGATGTTGGCGTCGGAAAAGTGAGGTTATGATCGGAGTTGGGGAAGAAGATGTACTTCTGCATGGAAAATCGGCGCATGGTACTTCTGGTCAGAAGCACGGGAGTGGGTTTGGTCTGCTTCCTCTGGATGATTTGACGGATAAAGAGCATCCGACGGAGACAACTGCTTCAACTACCCCAATTGTCAGAGAGGGAGTGGGTGAGCCAGAGGTTACGAGTGACCGTAGGACATGTGGCACAAAACGGTCTTCTTCTGTACGGTTTCTCTTTAATTCAAACTCAAAAGCTGCTCCTAATCTTGGCGGATCTGCTCCTCTTTCAAACCCAAATTCACTATAGGCTTTTGGAGATGGGACTATTCCTTTGGGCCAGGAGTATCCAGTCTCTTCTTCCTTTGAGGCTGTGAAGAAAAATGCATCCACAGGCCCAGCAGTTTTTGCTCCTAGCTGCTCCCAACTGAGCTCGTCTGCTGACCCACCAGGTAATGTTCCTGGTCCTGTAGATAAATCCTGTTCTGACCCAACAGGCTCATTTGTCTTTTCTAGTTCAATTTCCATGGGCAAATCCTCTTTGAGAAGCTTAAAGAGGCAATTAAAGGCCAAACTTTCTAATGAAGTTCTATCTAGCTCTAAGGAAATGTCCAAGGAATTTTCTTGTAAGAAAGAGGATGAGTTGTCGTGTGGTAATCAAAATCTTCTTGGTGTCGGTGATGATTTAGAGATGGAAAATGAAATCCACTAGAAGTTGTTACGGATTTTCAACAAAATGAAAGAATTTGGTAAATGCTCGGGGGTTGAATTCACCAACAAAGAATTTAGCTTTGTTTCAAATTCCATCTTAGCCCATGGGCACGTGTTCAAAGGTGCCATGGATGGGGACGCAAGAGCCATAAGTTAATGTTTTAATTTTTGTCTTGTGGTTCTTTTTGGGATTCTTTGTTTTTGATGTGTAAGATCATATCTTGGAATGTTAATGGTCTCGAGACCCGGATAAGCGTTCAAAATCAAAAAAACTTGTGAAACGGTGGAAGCCTTCTACCTCATGTTACAAAAGACGAATCTTAAGGCTTGTTTCGAGAAAATTGTGCGCCAATGTTGGGGTATTTCTTCTTGTAAGTGGATCGCTCTTAACTCTTATAGAAGTTCCGGAGGTATTTTAGTGATTTGGAATTCGGATTTGATTGTTATGGAAGAATTTCTTGAAGGTACTTTTTCCATTAGTATCTCTTTTCGAAATTTGGAGGATAACTTCCTTTGGGTTCTTATTAGTGTTTATGGTCCGTGTATTGTGGAGGAAAAAGCTAGGTTTCGTTCGGAACTAGCTACCTTGTGTGGTTATTGGGATGGTCTTCCCTTGTGCTTCTCTGGTGATTTCAATGAAATTAGATTCATGGAGGAGAGAAGAGGTTGTCGAAGAATTTCCAAGTCTATGAAACTTTTTAACGATCTTTGTATTGATCTTGGGCTTGTTGATGTGCCGCTCTCTAGTGCTAGGTACACTTGGGGTAGACCTCCAAACAAAAAGAGCAAGATCGATCGCTTCCTTGTCTCCCCGGATTGGGAAAACCATTTCCCAAATTTTGCTCTTAAGCGCCTCGCAAGACCTTTCTCGGATCATTTCCCCATTGAGCTAGGCTCCTTGGATTCGGATTGGGGAGCTTTCCCTTTCCGTTTCCAATTAGCTCGGCTAGAAGATACTAACATAATCCCCCAAATGAAAATTTGGTGGGAGTCTTTTTCTTTTGTAGGTACGGCCGGGGAATGTTTTATTAAAAAGCTTAATGTTCTAAAGGGGTATTTGAAGGTGTGGAATAAAGATGTTTTTGGATGCATTGATAAAGCTATCGATTCGGCGCTATCCAAGTTGAAAGTTTTAGAAGACTTAAATGATGGGAGGGGTCTTACCGTTGATGAAGAAGACTCGCTTGTGTCGGCAAAGGCGGATTTCGAGTTGGCTCATAGGCGTCGAAGTATTATGATGCGGCAAAAATCCAGAATTAGATACCTTAAAGAAGGAGATCGCAATTCTAGTTTTTTCCATCGTATAGTGAAGGGTCATAGAGCTTCTAATTTCATCACCAACTTACGTATTAATGGTCGATGGACCGGAAACAAGGAGGAAGTTAAGTCGGGCATCACTAATTATTTTGAGCTAGCTTTCAAGGAGACCTCAAACTCTCGCCCAAGAATCAAAAATATGCTCCTCAAGATGATAGATAAGAATGATAGTGTTTGGTTAGAGAGATCTTTTAGCGAAGAGGAAGTGAAAAATGCTATTCTAAATTTGGTATCGATCGTGCTCCGGGTCCGGATGGGTTTCCCATGAAGTTCTATATTGTATTGTTGGGAGTTCATTAAAGACGACTTGATGAAGGTTTTGAAGGAATTCCACGATCACAATATTTTGCACTCATCTTTAAAAAAAAACTTCATTGCTCTCATTCCTAAGAAGAGGATCGTAGAGGAAGTTAAAGATTTCCGTCCTATTAGCCTTGTAGGGAGTGTGTACAAAATCATTTCTAAGTGCCTAGCGGAACGTCTAAAGGTTTTTCTTCGCTCTCTTATCTCTTCTTCTCAATCTAGCTTCATAAAAGGTAGACAAATCCTTGATGGTGTGTTGATAGCTTCATGACACCGCCTTTAGCTCGCAAGGTCTAGTCCCTGAGACTGCTGAAGGCAATCAGAAAAGTAAAGATGTTTTTGGTTGATGGTAAAGAATCTAGTGATGTTTCTGACAATAATGATGCTAGTGGTGGCCAGTTTGACCAAGAAATTGTTCATGGAGAAAGTAATGTTGAAAAAACTGTTGTTAATGATAAGAAATTCAAAGCTACTACTTTAGATGATACTAGCATTGCTACTGGTGCAAGGAATTAGTGAGGGGTTTATTAACCCTTCAGAAGTAGTAGAATTATTTTCTTCAAATGAGGATTTGGTTACTTTCCCCTCTTCTACTTTGCAGCTGGCTCAAGAAGTTAGGGATACTCTGAGTGATCATGGTGACGCGTCTATTGAGTTCGGTAACCTTTCCGTCCTTAAATTCAAGCTAAGATTTGAATCATTCTCCTTTGGAAAGGTGTCTTCCACTCTTGGAGAACCAAGTTCAACTGCTTCAAAGGGATCTCAGCTACCTCCTCTTTCCCCTCCTAAGCTGCAAGTGAATTGGAACAACTTTTCTTTCATGAACAACACTGGGGATGAAGCTTGGTTGACACACATATCCGGGGATATTATGCATCTAGATTCAGTTACGATGGCTTCCTTTACTGAGGCGGTAGAAGATACTAATATGCGTTTTGGATCTTTGCAAGTGAATGTCTCCACCCTTTCTCATGCTTCCGCCATTATGACTGATGCGCTGGCTCAAGAACAAGCTACTATTCCTGCGTTTTTTGATAAGGGTAAGGTTCCCGCTAATCACTTGGACTTTGATGTTCATGCTTCCGATTCCATCTTGCAGTGGGTTTTAAACGAAGCCAATCTTCCCTTTCCTGGTTCCCCATATCAAGGTCAGAATTCTGTTTCCGACACAACTTATTATCAGCAGCGCACCAATTTTGCAAGGACCCAAGACATGTACTTTAATCAGTCCTACTACACTACTTCTAATTTTTATGCTCAATTTTCCGAAGCGGAGGTGAAAGTTAGGGAATCCTTTGTTGATGGTCATGCCATATTCTTGCCCCAGTTCACGTATTTTTTGGTATGTACTTCTTTTTCCTAATATTCCGTTTTTGGCTCAATCTTGATTTTAATGCTTGATTTTAAACACCTCTTCAGATAGCGCAACAACAAGAGTATTGTTATCGTTTGTTCAAACTTTACCAAGTTTGCTCTTCTTCTTAAACAATCCCAAATTGATCGTGACTTAGTGAATATCCAGTTGGATGGGATGAAAAAGCAACTTGAAGACCATGGTGTGAATGGTGATCATGAAGTCGCTCTGTCCCAATTGATTGAGAGTAAAAAGGCTTTGGTTAACGCTGAGGAAGCCCGTGATGCTGCCTTACGTGAGCGTGATCAAGCAGAGAAAGTGCGCTTAACTACGATTGTTGCGTGTAAGGTTGCTAATTCATCTTACACAACTGAGCTCTCTAAGGTTTCAGGTCTATTGAAGCTTTTACCTCTTTTTTCATAGTATCTCAGTCAACTTTCCTTTTGTTCTGAAACCCTGCCTAATCCTAGGAACCGTTGATTGTGAGGAGATGTTAAATCTTTGTAGAGCTAATTTTTGGCTTAACCGACATCTTTGGAAATCTCAAAAGGATAATGAGACCCTGCCCCTTAAGATAAACCAAGCTATCGCCAAAGCGGATATGGTGTCCTTGCAAGTTCGTGAACTTGCGGAAGAGATAAATGATTTTCGTAACAAGTGGATGCACGTACTTCAAAATTATGAGTCCATTGTTAACTAAAAAGATGACACCATCGCTAATAAAAAAAAATGCCATCGATGGCTTTGAAAAACGCTTAGCTAATATTCTTTCTTAGTCTACGTTTCATTTGGATTTGAAAAAGTCGAAGGCTGCGCTTAATAAAGTCAATGAAGAGAAAGCACATCTACAATTGGATATCATCAATGTTAGGAACGAATTTTCCCATACCCGCAAGGGTTTGGATGAAGTTACAGGTGAAATTGCTACTCTGAAAGCTGCTTACGCCACTCTTAGTCGTAAAATGGAAATCCTCGAAGAGCATTTTCGTTGCTTGTCTTCTGAAAACACCTCTCTTCGCTTAGAAAAAAGTGAACTTGAGTTTGAATATGGACCCTTATCTGAGGATTTGAGTTGCATTGATGCTGAGAGTGAGGAATTGTCCCATGCCATACAAATTTTTTTTTCTTATGCGGGAGTTAGCTATTTGTGATCACCATTCTTTTTCCCCATTATTCGTTTATTGCTTAACCCTTAGTGTATGTCCGTGCAAAGCTTGAAGATCGCATCCGAGGTTTAAATGAGAGGGTTAACAATCAGGAAGTTGAGTTACTGGGCTCAGGGCAAAGGCCAAAAAGAAAAGTGATCTTTCTGCTCTAACCTACGTTTTGGGGAGACTCATGATAACCGCGCTAAGGAATTTTAGTATCAGAACCAAGTGTTGAGCAAGGAACTTGATGAGCTACGCGAATCCAAATCAATAACCTAGGCTACTCGTGAGGAAGAGTTGAAGATAATTTATGATCTTCCATGGTGGAGTAGTTAAACACTATGTTCCTCCAGGTGGAAAGTCGAGTTCTTGGCCTTACTCTCCCTGTTGTTTCTGCTGAAGATTAGTCCGGGGTCCGCTGCTTCTTTGTTACTCAAGTGAATGATATTTTCTTATAGAACTTCATGTGCATAACTTTTTTAATTTGTACTTTTTCCTTTTGAACAACTGGTGTTTTCTTGGGGTTATTTTATGTCTTCTTTTATCTCTTGCATGGTTGCAAGAGCTTAGTTTCATTTTGCTTTTCTCTTCTTTCTCTTTTTTTTATAACCCCGAACGGAGAATAAAAATTTATTTTTATGCTCAAATTTTGTGTTCATGTTAGAACTATTTTACGTGAGTCTGGATAGACTCGACTACTGTCACATGGCCTTCCTTATTCTTTCCAAAAATAAGCGACCTGTATTCAACATAGATATCACCCTTGATCAGAGGGATTCATGTAATGAGTTATCGATCCTAGTTAGGGAAGAATTATTTATGGACGTACATGCCTCCTAGTGGACATCAATTAAGATGTTTACTTCGTATGAGCACTCTTCTTTGCGTTTTCGCGTGAGTCTTCCTTGGCATACCTACTATTATTATTTTACTTTGGTGGTACTCAGAGGGCCACCTGGTCGCATGCATATCTCATATCTATTTTATATGTACAAAATTTTGCGCCTTTTAACTTTTGTGAAAGTAATTGTTTCATTGATAACTTTTCCCCTAGGGATAGAAACAACTGCGCATCTGACCTTTCTTCTCCTAAAGTTTATATTGCTTTTAATTAAGCATTCCAAGGACGTTGCACAATTTCTCCCTTCATATATTTTAGGTTATATGAACCTTTCCCTGTGATGCTCTGAATAGTGTAGGGACCATCCCAAGTTGGGCCTAGTTTTCCCCAAGCTTTTACTCTTTGATACTTTGGTATTGTGAGTAGCACATATTCACCTATGGGGAAGTTATACTCGTTGGCTCTTTTGATGTACACTTTTCTGTATGTTGGCAGAAAAGTTGACTCTCCCGTAGCTTCCCTTTTTGTTGTACGATACGCCCATAATACGTTGTGCAATTGATCACACCATCTTCTCTTGTGCTCGTCCAAAGTTTTTTTCAGGTTGAGTGCAATTGTCTTATTAGTTGCTTCGGCTTGTCCATTGCTCTGTGGATAAATGGGCGTTCACTTGTTCTTTTGGATTATTCAAGGCTTTGCACACCAGATCAAAGTTCTTCCCTTGAAGCGGTTACCTATTGTCCGAGACTATTGATGCATGTATGCCAAATCTCTATATGATATTTTAAAATAGAAATTTAAAAACATCTTTATCTCTGATGTTAGGTGGCTCAGCTGGCTCCACCCATTTGGTGAAGTAATCTGTTACGACTATGAGGTACTTTCTCTTCTAAGTCCCTTCCACCAATAGGCCTACTATGTCTAAATCCCATTTTACAAATGGCAATGAACTTAGGACTGAGTTTAAAGCCATTGCTGGTGCTTTAATATTTTTCACATACCTATGGAACTCCTCGCATGTTCTAACCATGTATAGCTTGTCCTGATTCATAAATGGCCAATAACACCCCTGAATTTTTTTCTTATGCGCCAGTGAACGCATCCCGCTATGATTTCCAGCAAGTGTATGTGTGTTAAGATCTTTAGCTCTTCTGCTCTTGACAAGCAATATAGTAGTGGTCCCAAGAAGGATATTCGATACAAGTTTCCCTTTCTGAGTTGGTAGTTAATATATCTTGATTGAATTTTCCTTGCTTGTTTGATGTCGGAAGCTAAAGTTCTATCCTTGAGGTAGTTTGTTGTCGGAAGGTATAGTTACATCCTTGAGGTATTGATGGATTGGGATTCTCCAATCCTTATCAGCTTCACTCCCAACTTCTTCCTCTACGATTTTTGTATCCAATATTTCCACTTGCTTTGTTGATGGATCATAGATACATCCTTGGGGATTGCCCGCGCATCATTGTCCTTTAACATTGACGCAAGGTAGGATAGCCCGTCTGCATTCCAGGTTTCTTTGCGGTTGAGGTTCCTGAATTTTACGTTACGTATCTGGGATGAGTAATGTTGTAACTTTTACAGATATGTCATTAGGGTTTCATCTATGACAAGCAAAGGGTTAGAACTTTTTCGCGTTCCGGCTTTTGCAGGATTTGAATTGATGCCAAGTATTCCTTTATGTTTTTGAATGCTTGTTCACATTCCTCGGTCCAAATGAATCTGCTTCCTTTTTCGAGAGTGTCAAAAAATGCTTTGCATCTATCTGATAACCTTGAGATGAATCTGCTCACTGAAGCCAACCTTCTATTCAGTTGTTCTACTCCTTTGATATTTTTTGGCGAGGGTATTTCCGTGATGGCTTTTATCTTTGATGGATCTACTTCTTTCCCCCTTTCAGTTACTATATATCCTAGGAATTTACCCGACGTTACCCCGAACGTGCATTTTTCTAGGTTGACCTTCATTTTTTACTTACGCATCGCATCAAAAAATTTCTCGTAGATTTGATAAATAATTGCTAGCATCTTTGGTTTTGACCAGCATATCATCTACGTAAACTTACAAGGAATGCCTAATCCGAGGTTTGAAGATGTTGTTGAGTAATCTTTGGTATGTTTCCCCCCACATTCTTTAGTCTGAAAGGAATTCTCGTATAGCAGTAGAGACCGCATGGAGTAAGAATGCAATATGGTCTTGATCTTCTTCTGCTAGTGCAATCTGGTTGTACCCTGAGCATCCATCCATAAATGATTGAGCTTCGTACCCTGAGGTTGCATCTACTTATTGGTCGATGTTTGGATAAAGGTATCTATCTTTTAGACATGCTTTGTTGAAATTACTGAAGTTGATGCAAATGAGGACTCCTATGTTCTTTTTGGATATGATAACTATGTTGGAGATCCAAGTTGGGTCACGCGCTGCTTTAATGAAACCTGCATCCACCAACTTTTGCAACTCTTTTTCTATTACGTCATGGTATATTGGTGCTACTTTTCTTACGCGCTGCTTGAAGGGTTTCACATCTGGACTAATCTTCAAGTTGTGGCATATGATTTTATAATCAATGTCTGGCATATCTTTTAGCTTCCAGGAAAATACATCCATGTATTCTTTTAGTAACGCAAGCAATGCCTCCTCCCTTTCTTCCCCCAACAAGGTTCCTACTTTGATCAACTTTGGCTTCTCTTCCATTACAATGTTAATTTATTTGGTTGGTTCTACTGCGGAGAAGGTTTCCTTTGGTGCACCGATGAGAGTTACTTTCTATAATTGCTATTTGGCATGTTCAGCATTCTTTTAATCCAAGGATTTCTCTTCTGCGTTAGAAGAGTTAAGTTTATTTGCGATGTTGGTTTCGAAACTTAGAGAAGCTGTATTGATCATATAGTCCTGGAATTCTTGCTCCTTCGTTTTTATGCTACGTTCTTTCCTTTGTTCACGCTCATCTCTGGATTTTTCTTCGTTTAGCCGCATCATCGCATCGTTACAGTGTCTAGCCTCAGGATGATCCTTTTTGATTTCCATATCACCATAGGGTCCTGGTAAGCGCAGGCATTGGTGATATGTTGATATTGTTCCTCGCAGTTTATGAACCCATAATCTTCCTATAATCACGTTGTATGGGGAGGGTGCATCCATCACCGAGAATCTTATGCTGATTTTTAGTGGACCTGCATTGACTTGAAGAACAATCTCTCCTTTAGGGGTATACGTAGAGCCATTAAACCAATATAAGGTATATGGAGATGGAAACATTTGCTTATAAAATAGGATGTTGAGGGAACTTCTGATGTCAATCAGTATCTTAGTAACGTTCCACTCATGGATAGGCAACGTTAACACCAATGGGTCGTTGTAAACCTTGATATCTTGATCCATGTCTTTTGCTAAGAAGATGAGTGGCGTACTCATCCAAGGCTCCCAATCCGTGAGCAACTCCCCTTCCGCTACCTTGAAGATTTCATGTTGTTCTATTCTCTTGCGGGTGCGCTCCAGAATGGCTTCGGTCACTGTTTCCGCTGTTGGGGATTCTAAGCATGTAATCATATAAATGTATTTTGCATTCTATGGGAGTTGAATGTGGTTAACATTACCTACTGGAGCGGGTATTTTCGTTAAATCCATGAATTCTTGTAAATATCGGCGTTGATGAGGTCTTGAGTTGTGTGCCTGAAATATTTACAGTCTTCCGTAGAATACCCCCCTGAATAAGTTATATTCACAATAATCCTTGTGATCTTTTGTTGCTTCAGGATGCTTTCCATTCATATTGGGATACATAAAGTTTGACGATGCCCCGCTGCTCTCAGGTCTAAGTAGCGTTAATATTTATCTTTGTAAATACTCTATCTCTTATAGATTCCCTCTTTACGCTACAATCATTAGCTTTTCCGCTCCTAAATTTCATATGATTATCCTTGTAATCGGAACCTCGTAGAGGCTCCGCTGCTCTTTTTGCACTCAGTCCTTCTACTGGTTCAACAGATGGCGTCCTTTGTGGATGCGTTGATCCATTTTGGAAGGAGACGGAATCATCCTTTTGGACATCCTAGATGGAGATGTTTCTGTCTTTTATCGTGTGCAAATCTCCCATCATAACTGATAAGTTTGCATGTAACTCTATGAAGATGGGTGAAGTTCTCACCATCCCATATTTCTGATAACATGACAGATTTTCTGCCACCTAACGGTGTATTCCCTTAAGGTTTCTCTTGTACCAATTTCCAAAGCAAACATTCTATCGAGCCCTACTCTTGCATCTCTTTTTTACATGTATATTTCTATGAAAAACTTTGATAGCTGCTTAAATGAATCGATAGAGTTCTTTGGCAAGTTGTCAAACCACGTGAATGCGCTATCCTTAAGGCTTGAAGAAAAGAACCTGCACATGACCGCTTCATTATGGTTCTAATATATGAGTACTCTGGTGTAGTATTTTAAGTGCACTGCGGCTTCCGTAGTCCCATCAAAGCAGTTAAATGTTGGAAGAGGACATTTAGCCGTGATAGGTGCGATGATCAGGTGGTGTGTGAGTGGAGTAGTGCCTTCTTAGAAAACTTCCTCTAATCTTTTAAGGCTGCGAGTTCTTCTCTTATTCTAAGCATTTACTCGAAAATATCATTGAGTTGTTGAGGGGATCTTTGAGTCCACGTTCCCGCGCTGGATACAGTCATATCCCTAGAGGGATTGTACGTTGAGTCTGATGTCGATAGGATAGCAGTTCCTACTCGTTGATGCGGGTTCGCCTGATGGACCATCATCCTCCTATCTGGGATCTGATTTATTCTTTTCAAAAGAGTACGCTGCCATGGTATCTCAGCGCAGGGTCTTCCATTATTTCTTTCCCTTGCATGTGATTTATCCACTCTTTCATGTATCCCCGGAGCGGATACATCTGCTCCATTTGAGAGAAGATTCCTCAGCTCCTGATTCTATATGGTCAGCGCAAGTATTATGTCTGATTGTTCTTTGTTTGCTCTAACTAGTTCAGCCAGCTAAGCTCTGAACAACATGGTCCCATCTGACCTATCATGACCATTAGTTTGGTTATCGATAGGTACTTAATTTTTCGTTTCGTGGCATAGTCACCACTGGAATGGTAGTCAACAATTGGCCTAAGTCTTCTACTCGCGACTCAACCTTGCTTGTTGAATGAAAGTTTGGTTTAAGCCCCGTTGGATGAGTGATTCCTGGTGGGTATGTTGGTTGATTCTACCCCATTCCTTTAGTTGGTGTGGATGCTCCTTTCCTATGCACGCGGTCATTATTTCATCTATCACCTGTATAAACTGCGAGATTTTCATAACCGCGCGAGACGATTACTATCTCCTGATTTGCAGCTGTCTGACTCCTTCTGTGCACCTGAAGCATCTGGCCTGATTTCACCATCTTGCTTTGAACCTATTTTCTTTAAAGAGGAAAGTGATTATCATAAGGTTTGTTAGCGTAGGGACTTAATATTTTACAAATTATTCCACGTAGAGAAGATAACTCGTATATGATTTAAGTGCTAAAATGAGTACGCCAAAACGAAATATCATGGTGTATACTCATTCTATTGATAATTTTTCGACCTAATATTTCGGATCTGTTAAGAGGAATTTAAACACAACTAACCGAGAATGAAAAGACCTAACAACTACTATAGACCTTTCTTTTTTTTTAGATCTTGAAGAAAAATAAAAGATCTTTTACGAAAGTGAAAAGTGATTGAAATGCTTAGAATGCCGAAAATATCAAAAGCACAAGGACACAAGTCCCAGTTTCTAGTTCCAAACTGTAGCTACTATTTTTCTTATAGCTTACGTTTGATAGACACATTTTAGTGTCTAAATTGCACCTTAATTTCTAGTGAGTTAGTATTCGATTGTGTGTCTATTACGTGTTTTTATGCTTTTGTAGGTACATTAGAAGAATAAAGATTTGTGGAAAAATTGGCTCAAAAAGTGTTCAAGGCACCCGGGAAAATGGATCAAAGCACCCACACTTTGGATTGGGGCACCCCTGGATCGGGTCAACCCAGCGGGTCAACCCAGCGAGTCAACCCAGCGAGCTGGATCGGGCCGAGTCACCGGGTCAACTCATCGGGCTCAACTGTTCTTCACTGGCAACACAAAATCAACGGGAAATCTGGTTTCTTTCGCTTCCAGATTGTTCCAAATGTTAGTAGATATCCCACACAAGTTAGAACAATCGAGAAACAGCAAAAAGATCCCGTGAAATCAGTTGAAAAATCATGAACATGGCCGGAATTTG
>JAJJMC010024226.1:0-37280 GCA_023531435.1 Papaver californicum
CAAACACAAACGAATCAAGCATATCAAATACCTCAATGACTAATATAATATAATTATTTCAACAGTTTTTTTAGACAAATGTTTATATTAGAAAATATTACATCCGTTTCAGCAAAAGTGTTACTACTACTTGTTCATTTTGACCTATTTTTAGACTAAAATGAAAAAATGATAGTAACAATTTTGATGTAACGGAGGGAGTAACATTTAATTTATATTAGGTAGTATTATTTATTACTTTTAGTTTTAAAATTATTAATTACTTTTTAATTAATAATTCAATGTTTAAATCATACATTAATTTTAATATAATAGATGCCACAAATCTATGTCCATCTTATTAATTTTTCCTTATTATTTATTTTATTATACTCCTTCACTGTTGGAACGACTATATATTTAATTTGTTAATAACCACTATATTTTGAGCAACAGAACCATGCAATGCTAGATCATTATTTCGAAACAAATGCAAGCAACGCATAAAACATGAAGAATGAGAGGCAAAACGTCAGCGTCTTCTGTAAAATATAAGATACAATGCGGAAAATGGGTTGTCGGTTGGTTAGTTTAACCTTTGACTTTGGCAGCAACTTAGTTTCTGCTGAGTATTGATTATCCACCTCCAATTAGCCAAGGCCCAGTGGTGTCATTTTCCAACTAACATGCAGCCTGCAATTACTATCTAGTCCAAACAACAAAGACTTCAAGACCCCATTATCGAGAACTGGAACCTCATCCATCCAAGAGCACGAATATGAGAATCCAATATTACCAGCAAGCTTCTGTTGATGCTAACCCAACTGTCCCCTCTTGACACTAATTTTTAAAGCATACTCAATAACTGCGCCCCCGCCGAGTTGAACAAAAGCAGAGCCTGGTTAAGCAGGGTTTGGAGAAATTCCAATTATTGAACCTTCAACAAAGATTTGATCAACAGCTTTGGCATTCCAGCCCGAAGATGACACCATATCAGGTGCACGATTCTCTGAACACATAAGTTCGACTTCCTACTTTATGCAAACTACATGTTAAGATGTTAAGAGAATGATGTTGGAGAAAATGATTTTATGTGGTTTGTCTTTAGTCTTGGATTAATTGGAATATAGGACCAAAGAGTCATTAAGGACACTAGCTCATTTTTATTATTTGTGAATGAAACCGTTAGTCCCACATAGAAGAAACTAAAGATGTTGCTTCTCCATATAACTAGAAATTTGTATCTAAGAGTGACCCTTTGGGTCAACACACTTTTGTGTGAGGGAGAGGACTTAGGCAATGGGCTACTTGGTGCAATAACACATTTCACACACACGCGGTGCTTCGCACGAAGCACGCTCGCCGTCGTCCGGTGTGGGTCAACCAAGACTTATCTTTTTGGACAAAATTCTTTTGATATCTTTTCCAAATGAATTTAAGCATAAAAATAAATTATCTTAATGAGAGGCGTCTTACCCGACAGAATATATTGTACTTACTATATTTTTTTACTGGCAGTAAAGGTTGAATTTGAATTGATTTAAATTTGCCCGTTTTAATTCCGTTTTACAATTTATGTCCGTGCTCCATGCACAAAATTGATTCTCATTCAATTACCATTACAAATATTCTCTTCTCTCTGCCTATAAAAGAAAATCGACTTCTTCATTTCAACTCAATTCAGAGCAGGTTATTATCCCGAACTTTTTTCCCCTCTTGTTGCTGTGATATGCGCTTTGCTTGTTTCCTTCCTTCTTTTATTGATGTTGAGTTCATTGAGTGGGTGATTTGTATCGTGCTTATACAAATCATAACGAGTTGTTCTATCCTGGACACATCTCCGCTGTGGGGGTATATCATCTCTTATTCTTGAGGAGTATCCCCGGACTATTGTGTTAAGGACAATTTTATGAGCAGGTGGCTCTGTCCTTTATGTGCAAATCAGTGTTTCAATTCAGAGATTAACATTAACATCTTCTGTTTCAGTATATTTATTGTTGCAGACACAACAATCTTAACACAATATCACTTCTTCTGTAATAATGGGTAAAAATGATGTTGACAGACCAGAAAAATTCAGTGGGAAGGATTTCAAAAGATGGCAATCAAAGATGTTATTTTTTTTCTGAGTTTTCATAAGTTAGATGAACTTGTTCTAAATTTTTTTGATAAGGGTTTGAATGATGCTGGAAATGAAAGGGATTTGGAAAGTTGGGTTAGGCAGAATTATATGGATAAAAACCATATTCTGAATTGTTTAGAGGATGCACTGTATGAATTTTATAATGCAAAAGAGAACTTTTTTGCTTTTGATTTATGTGCTGCTTTAGAGAAAAAATACCAAGCTGAAACTGCTGGAAGTATAAAATTCTTGGTAGCTAGGTTATTGGAATATAAAATTTCGAATGACAACTTGTGGTTGATCAATTCCTTGAACTTCAACGTATTATCAATGAAATTCTTGTTGAAGGCATGGTGATATATGAAACTTTTCAAGTGTCTGCTGTGATTGAGAAATTATCGTCTTCCTGGTCCGAATACAAACGTAGATTGAGACATGAAACCAGTGAGGTCAGTATGGTTGATTTGGGTAAGAAGATTCAAGTGGAAGAGTTACTGTGCTCCAAAGACAAGAACATATCTTCTGCAAGGGACATGTCCCACAAGGCTCATGTAATTGAACACAAGGCTTCCAATGTTGAAAAGGGTGAGAGAAGCAAACGCAACCTTAAGCCTAGTCCTCATAAGAAAGGTATATTTCAGAAACCCAAATTTGGCATTGGTAAAATTAAAGGTGCTTGTTATGTTTGTGGAACTCCTGGCCATATGGCAATTCACTGTAGAAAATGTAAGGACTTTAATAATAAGAAAAACAATGCTAACTTGGTTGAAAACAACAAGAACGAGTTTTCTGGTACGGTGTCTGAAGTTAATTTGGTAACCAATGTGAGAGACTGGTGGGTAGACTCTGGTGCTACCAAGCATGTATGTGGAAACAGAGATATGTTCACCTCCTATCAGAAGGTAGGGGAAGGGGAGAAACTCTACATGGGTAACTCATCTGCAGCACAGGTTGCAAGAAAAGTCCCACATAGAAGAACCGAACCCTTAAGGAGATGATGAATGTCATATTGATTAGTGCAGGATTACCAACGAGCTTGTGGGGGGAGGCCGTCCTTTCAGCTTGTTATATCCTAAATAGAGTACCCTTTAAAGGATTAAATTAAACTCCATATGAACTATGGAAAGGTAGACAACCTTCTTATGCCTACTTCAAAGTGTGGGGGTGTTTGGCTAAGGTTGTCATTGCTCCTCCTAAAAGAACTAAGATAGGACCCAAAATTGTTGATTGTGTCTATATAGGGTATCCTGAGAATACTACTGCATATAGATTTATGCTTGTAAGTTTTGAAACTGGTGTGAATACTATTATGGAATATATAGATGTTGTGTTCTTTGTAAATGTTTTTCCATTGAAATATGATTCTCGCATGATATATGTTGATCCCCTAGATGTCCCTTCGACCAGTCAGACATTACCTTTAGAGGAAGATGTAGTAGAATTTGAGCCTAGGAGAAGTAAAAGGGTTAGAACTGAAAAATATTATGACTCTGACTACATAACATGCCTAGCTGAGTCTGACCCACTGAATTATAGAGAAGCCATGACTTCTTCTGAAGCTCCTTGGTGGAAAGAATATGCCATTAGTGAAATGGATTACATCATTCAGAACTGTATATGGGAGATTGTAGATTTACTTCCAGGATGTAAGGCCATAGGTTGTAAATGGATCTTCAAAAGGAAACATACGGTAGATGGGAATGTAGAAATATACAAAACTAGGTTAGTGTCTAAAGGATACAAGCATAAAGAAGGTGTAGATTTCTTTGATACATATTCACCTGTTACCAGAATTACTTCCATTAGGATGTTAATTGTTATAATTGTCATTCATAACTTAGAGATACATCAAATGGATATAAAGACAGCTTTTCTAAATGGTGAATTAGATGAACAAATTTACATGGACCAACCTGAGGGCTTTGTAGTGAAAGGTTGGGAAAACAAAGTTTGTAAACTGAAAAAATATTTGTATAGTTTGAAACAAGCACCTAAACAGTGGCATGAAAAATTTGATCATCTAATGATTTCTAGTGGTTTTAAATTCAATGAATCTGACAAGTGGGTGTATACGAAACTTGTGAATGATGCATGTATGATTGTATGCTTGTATGTTGATGATATGCTTATACTTGATACAAACATGGATGTAACTAATTCCACTAAGAATTTTTTTAATGAAAACTTTGACATGAAATACTTAGGCCCCGCTGATGTTATCTTAGGAATGAAGATTAGAAGAAATATTAATGGATATAGTCTTAGTCAATCTCATTATGTTGAATCTGTGCCTAAAAAATATAATCAGTTTGATTGTAGACCTGCTTGTACTCCGTATGATCCTTGTTGTAGACTCAAAAAGAATAAGGGTAATGGAGTTTCACAACTTGAATACTCACGTGTTATAGGAAATATGACGTATTTTATGAATTGTACAAGACCAGACATTGCTTATGTTGTGAGTAGGTTGAGTAGGTATACCTGTAATCCAAGGCAGGAGCATTGGGATGCACTTATTAGAGTGTTGAGGTAATTGAAGTACACTTTGAATTTTGTTTAAATTATAAGAGATACCCTGCAGTCCTTGAAGGATTTTTTGATGCAAACTGGATATCAGACTCAGAGGAGTCTAAGTCTACGAGTGGATATATTTTCAATCTAGCAGGTGGGTCTGTATCTTGGAAGAGTTCCAAACAGACATGTATAGCTCAATCCACTATGGAATCGGAGTTTATTGCGTTAAATAAAGCAGGAAAGGAAGTCGCTTGGCTAAGATGCTTTTTAGAAGACATTCCTCTTTGGCATAGGAATATGTCAGCTATATTTATACACTGTGATAGTCAAGATGCAATAACTAATGCTAAAAAAAACAACTATAATAGGAAGTCTATACACATTCGTAGAAGACATAATTCCCTGAATAACTAATCTCAACTGGCGTTATTTATGTTGACTTTGTGAGGTCTAAGGAGAATATCGTGGACCCTTTGACGAAAGGTTTGTCCAAAGAGATAGTTAGTAATGCATCAAAGGGGATGGGGCTTAAGCTCAATAAATAAACTTGCCATGAAGGATACTCAACCTTGCTGACTGGAGATCCCAAGATCAAGTTTTTGAATGACACAACTAATTAGTGGTGGGTTAAAGGAAACACTATCATAGAATTTCATTCTTTGTCCCTTCCCTATGGTGTAGACGTGATAGTGTGGCTGCATGTGAAAGATACATTTTTATTAAGTCTTAATGAGTTTTATAGTTTTAATTTAAGATTAAAGTGGGGTGTAGCAGTAACCACTTTTGATGGAACTCACCTATGTGAATGTGGAAGTGGGCCGCTTCCTATGGTAATTGAGCTGATTCTCTAGAGCATTCCGAGAAATGGGATACATCCAGGGTCAAAATCGACACAACGACACGAACTTGACAGCGCCTAGAGTGATATCACGCGTGGAAGTTATTGATGAACTACACCAAACGATGGCAGTTCAAGACATCGCGTTTACTTTCCATCAAGTAGTTCCGATAATTTATCACTAAACAAAGGTTCAAGACCTTATGGACACCTATTGCCTATAGTGATATTTCTCGCTTTCTGATTTCTGATTTTTATCGGTTTTTCAGTCATGTGGGGGATTGTTGGAGAAAAATGATTTTATGTGGTTTGTTTTTGGTCTTGGATTAATTGGAACTTAGGACCAAGGGTTCACTAAGGACACTAGCTCATTTTCACTATTTATGAATGAAACCTTTAGTCCCACATAGGAAAAACTAAAGATGTTGCCTCTCCATATTACTAAGAAATTTGCATCTAAGAGTGGCCCTTTGGGTCAATACACTTTTGTGTGAGAGAGAAGACTTAGGCAATGGGTTAGTTGGTGCAACCACACATTTCATACACACGCGGTGATTCACACCGAAGCACGTACGCCGCCGCCGTCCGTCCGGTCGGACGAGCGGGCCGGGCTCGGGTTCGGGTTCGGGCTCAGGTGTGGGTCAACCATGACTTATCTTTTTAGACAAAATTCTTTTGGTATATTTTCCAAATGAATTTAAAATTTAAAATAAGTTTTCTTAATGGGGGACATCTGACCGGCGGAATATATTTTACTTACTATATTTTTTTGCTGACAGTAAAGGTTGAATTTGAATTGATTTAAATTTGCTCGTTTTAATTCCGTTTTACAATTTATGTCCGTGCTCCATGCACGGAATTGATTCTCATTCAATTGCCATTATAGCTATTCTCTTCTCTCTGCCTATAAAAGAAAATCGACTTCTTCATTTCAACTCATCCCAGAGTAGGCTATTATCCCTAGCTCTTTTCCCCTCTTCTTACTTTGATATGCGCTTTGCTTTTTTATTTCCTTTCTTCTTCTATTGTTGTTGAGTTCGTTGAGTGGGTGTTTTGTATTGTGCTTATACAAATCATAACGGGCAGTTTTATCCCGGATACATCTCCGTTGTGGGGGTATAGCATCTCTCATTCTTGAGGAATACCCGCGGACTATTGTGTTAAGGACAATTTGCTGAGCAGGTGGCTTTGTCCTTTGTGTGCAGATCAATGTTTCAATTCAGAAATTTTATTTTAACATTAACATCTTATGTTTTAGTATTTTTATTATTGCAGACACAACAAATGATTCACATTCACTCCCTGGGGATGTGAATGCCCATTCTCACCATATGAAACCGCCAAGTGGCCATCTCCATGAGAAGGCCCATAGTAAGAAACACAAAGGAGAATACTTGAATCCAGCCAAATGAGATGTCTGAAGGACTGAAATGCGACTTCGGAACTGGAAGCCTCGACACTGAATTCTTTTCCTTCCAACTCTTTCCAAGTATCAGAACTAGGAACCTCCACAATACAAAAAATTTCATCAGATAAACATGCTGCCAAAAGATTCCTTGAGTTTTTCGAAAAATAGTTTATGTTGCAAACAACTCTCTGAAATTTCAGGCTGAATAAATAGATGGGTGGTGGCATTAGAGATAAAGCAAGTGTCGAAACTAATATCTTGGTTTTATCAATGACAAAGGATGTAGGGTCTTCCATGACTGATGTCACCCGAACAAAGTTATGTGCCATGATCTTGCCACCAGTTGTCCAACAAATCAAAAAGAATGGTTTGGTTGGATCTCATATAATATTCACTTTATATTCCTTCGAGTATCTCACTTCCTGTTTTAAGCACCATTGGTTGTTGTTAAAGGACCATACCTTCACACATTCATATGCTCCAGATCTGAAAACAATTGCCAGAAGATCATAGTTATAATTCCATTTCAAGACTCTCCATGGATCCGTCAATTTAACCCTCAATACTAAAAGAATCTCCTTTTAACCCATTCCTTTCGTTAAAAACAATCAAAAGACATTTATTATCAACCTTCCTATCATGCGCAGTAGCCACTTTCACCCCATTAGGCATCCAACCTAACATTCTGGTGGGATTTAATCTAAATGTCACAAGTGCACGACTGTCGATTAGACAGTATGTAAGTACACATCGTTCCACAGAGATTTCAAAATTTACAATCTCATGTTTTTAATTAATTATTATGCTAATGAAAAAATTGATTTGGTAATTATATTCTAAAAATAAAGATGCTTAAAGCACTAAAAATGATAAACAAATGAAAAGAAACCTAGGATGTAGAGATTTCATCACTACTGCGCAAACTAGATGTTTGTAACTATTTTTCTATAATTTTCTCAAAATATTACTCAAAACGATTTCGGACAAATGTTTATGTTTTGGAAAATAAATCATTTTAATTCAATTATTTTTCTCAAAGGATTAATAATTTTCTCCACTATAATATGCTTATCTCTGGAAAAAAAAAACTCAATTAATAAAGCATTAGGACACGTGAATAAATTATTATCATAATTACACAAGAAAAATAGGACTAAGAGAATTATTAGAGAAAAATAGTCACATCATGCTAGCAAACATAGTTGGACTCCCTCTCTAATCCTTGGTCAAGGTTCTAGCTATACATTGCAAAAATAATGGAAGAAGAAATCAATTTATTCATAATTTTATCAAAGAAATACAATAAAGAACTGACCATAGGTGTCACGGAATGAACATAATCTTTTATTGAATTTACGGCTGCTTTTATTGAAGTTGAATAAAGTACATATCTTTAATGTATTTAAAGCTCAAAACTGTTGCAGATACTATTAACAGAACTGTTACAATAGATATTGAATTTGAGAGAATAGACCACAGACGTAAACGACAGTTCCCCTTTTACGACAGAGTTCTTCTTCAAACTTTTGGCCACAGAATCTTCAACCATTTATCAATGGTTTCTTCATCGTCTTCACAAGAGCATAATTTTTTTTGAGTTTTTGTTTCTTGATTTCTGGCCTCTGCCAGCCTCCTCTTCTGAGCTATCTCGATCCCTTTATATACTAGAACAATCGAACAACTCCCAATCTTCCTCAATATCTTTTCATTCTTGAGAATCAAATCTCGGTGATTTTCTTGATTTATTTTCTTCTTCACGATCATATTTGTTTCTCCTTTAAACTCGATAATGTTGTTTCATATATATGAGAATATATTCAAAATTGAGTACAAAGAATCGAATATATCCTTGTCTCCTTATCACACAGAATCGAGTATATCTCTTTTATAACCGAGAATATCCTTTCCTTATTCACGAAAATCGTATCTTCCCATCCTGATTTGCTTTCACGAGACTTTTTTGGTTGTTTTGATGTATTCAAACCATGTACAACTCTTCTTGAAATGGCAAAAAGATATTATGTGTATTAATTCTTCAAATCTTTACACAAAATTCTCATTTAGATTTCTTCACGCTGCATGAAAGGAATTTCCCGCTAAAACAATTTTGAAAATGAAAAGTGGGTGCCTTTATTAATTGTTGGGTGACTTTAACACTTTTGAAGCCGAATTTCCCGTAATTATTTATTCTTCCAAAAATACCTACAATACAATAAAATGACATTATTAATACAAAAATAGTGTAATATCAATATAAATATGAGCTCAAATAAGACACGAAATTGTGTCTATCAAATACCCCCAAACGTATATTTTGCTCCTCGAGCAAAACTAATCTAGAAAATAAAAATCTAACTCACTTTCGCAGGCATCGCATTGCACTTAGCGTGTGCAACAAGCCTTTAAACCCATAAGTATCCATATCATACGAGTTTTAATCTCGTGAGGGTTTACAAAAGATATACCCACAAAACCTTTAAATGCAAACCCTAGTTACTTGTGAACGATTGAGGATAGACACTAAACATGATTTTTAGGATGCTACTAAATTCTTTGGCTATGGGAGGAATTACCCTGTTGTGAGTCACATTGATGTACACGAGTTTTTACTCAAGCGTACTAAAATTCATATATAAGAAAACAAAGCACTACTCAGATAGTCGTACAAAATATCACAATACTCGGAATATAACAAACCACAATCTCATGAATAGATTAAGAAGATGGATATGGAGATGATGAAGTTTGCACATGTTGACTAAGGTGAACGGTGTCTCCCATATTTGTCTGAAGGTCAGTGCCATGATGGATCTTAATGGATTGAGATACACTCCCACTGGTTTTTAATTCTTATACTAATATCGACTCAGCTGGTATATACAAGGGCTCCAACGGTTAATTTATTGAAAATAAAACAATAATTTATTTAATTTTTAATTATTAATTTTTAATTATTTTTTGATTTTTTTTTGTCTAAATAATATACAATAATGGGGCTTGATCTCAACTACTTACTTCATCCCAATACCGATAACAAGGCGATGTTGGTGCCCTACCAATCACTTAGAGAAACACAAAAGTTGCAAAAACATAAAAATAGAACTGATATGGTGATGATTCCGAGATATGGTGACGACTATCATGTTATATCTAACACCCAAGCTTTATCCTTTTATGAATAGACCATTTATCTGGGTCCCTCAACTCCTATAGCCAAGAAATTTGTTTCCATCTACCTAGAATGGTTAGTGTCATCATGAATTGTTCATAAGTTTCTAGTTTTTGGAGTTTTTTGTACAACTAAATTTTATAATTTTTCTCCCTTACCCCCAAACTTAAATTGAACATAGTCCTCGATGTTCTAAATATAAAGAATAAAAGCATGAACAAAGAGAATTACCAAGCAAAGTAAAAGATAGGGAAAAATATTACCAGCATTGTGTACCAAAATCATATGGGTTGCCTCCCATAGAGCGCTAAGTTTAAAGTCTTTAGCCAGACCAAGAAAGGATTAGTCACAATTTACGAATCATACAATAATAATCTGAATAATTGCGGATCCTTGAAGTCAATCGATTTTGACTCACTCAGTTGACCACAATGGAATATACGAAATTTGTGGTCATTCTTAGAAAAATGTGTCGATTGACTCGATTCTAATTTTCTAAAATATTCGGTTTTAGTTCCAAAATTTAAGAATTAAAACTTTTGAATTTGAAACATTCCCACATTTGGTAAATAAAATATTGGTGGGACAACAAAATCAATCATGGTATCATGGACTGGGTAAACCACATCAATCAGAGGATAGGTTTCTAACAACTGAATTTCTTTCTGGACATGATTAGGTTCAGGAAACAGTTCTTGAAGATAATCTCTTAATATGGTAGAGGCACAAACATCAAGTTCCAAGTGAGGGACCTTTATAAGAGTCAAAGGGTTACCACGGTGAGAATGATATTCACCCAAAACTTAGAGTAGTCTGTATCATTGGATAAACTTAGTATCTAAATTATCAGATTTAGGAAAATGACCAATTATTTTATCTAGGTTCTAATCAGGTGGGTTGCCTTCACTCACATTCAAATTTTTTACGAGTCTATCATCTACGTCAGAGACTATGGTCTTTGAATTGTTGGACTCTAAAACACTAGTCTCGGGATAAACTTGTTCCTTTAAACCATCATCGTCTTCATAATAACAAGGAAATATTTCACCGTTTATAATAATGGTATCTCTAGTTGAATCCTTTTCCTCTTGAATAGGTAAATAATAATCAATATTGTTAGGATTTAAACTAGAAAAATTATTATCATCATGAAGCTCAGGTGGTGTAAAATTTTTCTGATCATTATGACTACTAATTTCTAATTCTTCATCAACATTATCCTCATCATCATAAAATATGAAGATAATTGAACCTTATATAAATATGTAGTATCTTCTATTCTAACCTTGTTCTCTAAATTAGGTAACTATTCATCTTTATTATCAAGGGTAAAATTGGAAATACTATATTGGCAATTAAGTTCATTTGAAGCAATACTAGCAGTTGTCTGTTCATTTCCAGTTTCAACATAGGTCTCATGAATTTGTCCCTGCATTATGTCTCTCCTACATGAATTTTAAGTCAACTACTTAAGAGTCCCACTCATCATTATTTGGGATTCGCCCGAAGTTTCAATGAATTTCTTAAGTGTCTCTTCTAAAGAAAGACTTATACTACAAGAAGAAATTTGTGGGAATAAATTTTCATACTTCTGTTCAGTTTCAACTTATTGATTGAGTTCATTATTCAAAGAAACATCAGAATTAAGAATTTTGGAAGTTTCCATGAAACGCCGGAGGGTATCTTTTAAGGATGTAGAACTAACATTTTGCTCAGTGTAGTATTGCTCATTTACCCGTTCTACGACTGGCGAGCGCTCGAATAGCAATTGGGATCACTATGGTATGAACCATAACCTTCAGATGGTTGGTAGTGGTCCCAAGTACTATCCACACTATGGTCATATTACGGGTAATGCCCATTTTGAATCCGGGTCGATAATCATTGTATTGGTCCTCATAATACCAGTTCGATATATATTTTTATGCACGTGCAAACACAGGTTCGACTAAATCAGGTAAGCTCTGGTTACTTTAGAAAAATATACCTACAGTCAAAGACTGGTCAAAGGAACAGGGCTAAGGCTCATGGTGGTTCGGCTGATAACGCCCAGAGGGTTCAGCGTACTATCCCACGTGTTTTCCTAAAATTCGGCAGCGGAAGATGCAAATGATGTGTATGCACGTGTTTTTTTATGTACAAAAATAAAAATAAAGATCTAACAAAATATATACAAAAGAAATCCTAATTTCCTAATTTACTTATTTACAAAATGAAAATCTAAGAAAATAATAAAATAAAAATTGAGATTATCTTACTTACTTGTTTTGATAGGCAATTTTAATTCCACAATAAATTTAAAATATCTCCTGCACACAAAAAATAAAATAATACCCAAAGTAAAATCTAAAAGATAAAATAAAAATAAAACAAAAATTCTAAACTAATTAACAAAAAATTAAATAAAAATAAAAAATCATAACTTCTTAATCCACGGCAGCGGCGCCAAAAACTTGATGGGATTTTAATCTAAATGCCGCAAGTGCGCGGTTGTCGATTAGACAGTATGTAAGTACGGTTCGTTCCATAGGGATTTCAGAATTTGCAATCTCAGGTGTTTAATTAATTATTATGCTAATGATAAAATTAATTTGTTAATTATATTCTACAAATAAAGATTCTTAATATATTAAAAATGATAAACAAATGAAAGAAAACCTAGGATGTAGAGATTTCATCACTACTACGCAAACTAGGTGTTTGTAACTATTTTTCTATAATTTTCTCAAAATATTACTCAAAACTATATCAGACAGAATGTTTATGTTTTGGAAAATAAATCATTTTAATTCAATTGTTTTTCTCACAGGATTAATAATTTTCTCAACTATAATATGCTTATCTCTGGAAAAAAAAATATAACTCAATTAATAAAGCATTAGGACACGTGAATAAATTATTATCGTAATTACACAAGAAAAATAGGACTAAGAGAATTATTAGAAAAATAGTCACATCATGCTAGCAAACATAGTTGGACGCCCTCTCTAATCCTTGGTGAAGGTTCTAGCTATACATTGCAAAAATAATGGAAGAAGAAATCAACTTATTCATAATTTTATCAAAGAAATACAATAAAAAACTGACAATAAGTGTCACGGAATGAATAAAATCTTTTATTGAATTTACGACTGCTTTTATTGAAGTTGAATAAAGTACAAATCTTTGATGTATTTAAAGCTCAAAACT
Organism: Papaver californicum; assembly: GCA_023531435.1. Classification (NCBI taxonomy): domain Eukaryota; kingdom Viridiplantae; phylum Streptophyta; class Magnoliopsida; order Ranunculales; family Papaveraceae; genus Papaver; species Papaver californicum. The sequence goes on from JAJJMC010024226.1 coordinate 13,220, forward strand.
GTTGCAGATACTATTAACAAAACTATTACGATAGATATTGAATTTGAGAGACTAGACCACGGACGTAAACGACAGTTCCCCCTTTACGACGATTTTCTTCGTTTTTCACGACGGAGTTCTTCTTCAAACTTTTGGCCCCGGAATCTTCAACCTTTAGCAACTGTTTTTAACCTTCTTCACAAGAGAAGAATTTTTTTTGAGTTTTTTTTGTTTCTTGATTTCTGGCCCATGCCAGCCTCCTCTTTTGAGCTATTTCGATCCCATTATATGCTAAAACAATCGAACAACTCCCAATTTTCCTCAATATCTTTTCATTCATGAGAATCAAATCTCGGTGATTTTCTTGATTTATTTTCTTCTTCACGATCATATTTGTTTCTCCTTTAAACGCGATAATGCTGTTTCATATATATGAGAATATATTCAAAATTGAATACAAAGAATCGAATATATCCTTGTCTTCTTATCACAGAGAATCGAGTATATCTCCTTTATAACCGAGAATATCCTTTCCTTATTCACGAGAATCGTATCTTCCCATCCTGATTTGCTTTCACAAGACTTTTTTGGTTGTTTTTTAATGTATTTAAAACCATGTACAACTCTTCTTGATATGGCAAGAAGATATTCTGTGTATTAATTCTTCAAATCTTTACACAAAATTCTCGCTCAGATTTCTTCACGCTGCTTGAAAGGAATTTTCCCGCCAAAACAATTTTGAAAATGAAAAGTTGGTGCTTTTATCAATTGTTGGATGACTTTAACACTTTTGAAGCCGAATTTCCCGTAATTATTCATTCTTCCAAAAATACCCACAATACAATAAAATAATATTATTAATACAAAAATAGAGTAATAGCAATATAAATATGAGTTCAAATAAGACAAAAAATTATTTCTATCACATTCCTCCCATAAAAGCCTTTGTTTCAGAAGTAACCTCTAACACCTAGGAATCCCGCTCACAGACCTTAAGCTTTTTGTGCAATGAAGAAGAATCATTAGATCCATTTAGTGTAGAAAAATATTTCCCATCACCTTGCTAAGATATAGGATTCTCAAACTACTGACCAGAACAACCATGAAACGCCGGAGGGTATCTTCTAAGGATGTAGAACAAACATTTTGCTCTAGTGTAATATTGCTCATTTACCCATTCGTACGACTGATGAGCGTTCGAATAGTAATTGGGATCACTATGGTATAAACCATAACCTTCAGAGGGTTGGTAGTGCTCTCAAGTACTATCCACACTATGGCCATAGTACAGGTAATGTCCATTTTGACATTCGGTCCAATAATCATTGAATTGGTCCTCATACCAGTTCGACATTTTTTTAAATTTGTGCACGTGCAAATGCAGGTTCGACTAAATCAGGTAAGCTAAGGTTACCTTAGCAAAATATACTTACATTCAAATTCTGGTCAAAGGTACAGAGCTAATGCTCATGGTGGTTCGGCTGATTACGCACAAAGGGTTCAGCGTACTATCCCACGTGTTTCCCTAAAATTCGGTAGCGGACGATACAAATGATGTGTTTGCACGTGTTTTTTTTATATAAAAAAATAAAAATAAAGATCTAACTAAATATATACAAAAGAAATCATAATTCCCTAATTTACTTATTTACAAAATGAAAATCTAGGAAAATAATAAAATAAAAATTGGGATTATCTTACTTACCTGTTTTGGTAGGCAATTTCAATTTCACAATAAATTTAAAATATCTCATGCACACCAAAAATAAAATAATACCCAAAGTAAAATCTAAAAGATAAAATAAAAATAAAACAAAAATTATAAACTAATCACACAAAATTAAATATATAAAAAAATCATAACTTTTTAGTCCCGGCAGCGGCGCCAAAAACTTGATAAGATTTTAATCTAAATGCCGTAAGTGCGCGGTTGTCGGTTAGACACTATCCAAGTTCGGTTCGTTTCACATGGATTTCAGAATTTGCAATCTCAAGTTTTTAATTAATTATTATGCTAATAAAAAAATTGATTTGCTAATTATATTCTAAAAATAAAGATGCTTAAAATACTAAAAATGATAAGTAGATGAAAGAAAACCTAGGATGTAGAGATTTCATCACTACTACACAAACTAGATGTTTGTAATTATTTTTCTATAATTTTCTCAAAATATTACTCAAAACGATTTCGGACAAAATGTTTACGTTCTGGAAAATAAATCATTTTAATTCAATTGTTTTTCTCAAAGGATTATAATTTTCTCCACTATAATCTCTGGAAAAAAATAACTCAATTAATAAAGCATTAGGACACGTGAATAAATTATCATCGTAATTACACAAGAAAAATAGGATCAAGAGAATCATTAGAGAAAAATAGTCACATCATGCTAGCAAACATAGTTGGACGCCCTCTCTAATTCTAAGTGAGGGTTCTAGCTACACATTGCAAAAAGAATGGAAGAAGAAATCAACTTATTCATAATTTTATCAAATAAATACAATAAACCCATAGGTGTCGCAGAATGAATATAATCTTTTATTGAATTTACGACTGCTTTTATTGAAGTTGAATAAAGTACAGATCTTTAATGTATTTAAAGCTCAAAACTGTTGCAGATACTATTCATAGAACTTCTACAATAGATATTGAATTTGATAGAATAGACCACGGACGTAAACGACAATTCCCCTTTTACGACGATGCTCTTCGTTTTTACGACGAAGTTCTTCTTCAAACTTTTGGCCACAGAATCTTCAACCTTTAACAACGGTTTCTTCATCTTCTTCATAAGAGCAGATTTTTTTTTGAGTTTTTGTTTCTTGATTTCTGGCCTCTGCCAGCCTTCTCTTCCGAGCTATCTCGATCCCTTTATATACTAGAATAATCGAACAACTCCCAATCTTCCTCAATATCTTTTCATTCATGAGGATCAAATCTCGGTGATTTTCTTGATTTATTTTCTTCTTCACGATCATGTTTTTTTCTCCTTTAAACTCGGTAATGTTGTTCATATATATGAGAATATATTCAAAATTGAATACAAATAATCGAATATATCCTTATCTACTTATCACACAGAATCGAGTATATCTCCTTTATAACCGAGAATATCCTTTCCTTATTCACGAGAATTGATTTGCTTTCACGAGATTGTTTTGGTTGTTTTGATATATTTAAACCATGTACAACTCTTCTTGATATGGAAAGAAGATATTATGTGTACTAATTCTTCAAATCTTTACACAAAATTCTCACTAAGATTTCTTCACGCTTCTTGAAAGGAATTTTCCCGCCAAAACAATTTTGAAAATGAAAAATGGGTGCCTTGGGTTCCTTTAATACTTTTGAAGCCCAATTTTCCGTAATTATTTATTCTTCCAAAAATACCTACAACACAATAAATTGACATTATTAATACAAAAATAGAGTAATAGTAATATAAATATGAGCTCAAATAAGACACAAAATTATGTCTATCACATTCCTCCCATAAAAGCCTTTGTTTCAGAAGTAGCCTCCAACACCTCGGGATCCATCTCACAAACCTTAAGGTTTTTGTGCAATGAAGAACAATCATTAGATCCATTTAGTGTAGCAAAATATTTCCCATCACCTTGCTAAGATATAAGATTCTCAAACTACTGACCAGAACAAGCATCGAATTCACCGTCGACATCATCCCAATCATGAGTCATAACTAATATTTGTCCAAAACCAGTAATAACAGCAAGTGCACCATCTGAACTAGGTGTAATAGTTTTAACACCACTATCAACACGACCAACAACTTTGGTAACATGTTCATCTTGGATATGTAATAATAAATCAACATTATAAGTTCCAAGTGATTTTTTCTCCATAATATGCACAAGTGCAGTTATACTATCTCGTGGTTCTAAATTAATGTGTTCAATTTCAGCTACTGATGTCTTTTGTCATTCCTGAGTAGAAGGAATTTGAGGAATGTAAACAATATTTGCAGAAGATGCAAAAAAGAGATGATTTCTCTCAATGTCGAATGCGGAGAGTTTAAGTACTTCATCTTTTGATTGTAACTCGATTTGAGATGTGATTTATGAAAATAATTTTAAGTTATTTATCACGATCACAATGATTGGTAATCCTATATTCCGTATTATTTGATTACAGAACTCAAATGGGGAAAGAAGAAAAAGTATTCATTTGGTGTGTAATGCCTAATGTTTTTTTTCTTCGTATTTCCCACCCCCACTTTTTCCTATTTCCATCCACATTAATTTCCATCTCCAATTATCCTATTTAGCACCCATATGAATTTTAAAAAAAACCCTAATTAATTACTATCTTCAAAATATTTTGACTTTGTGTTTTACACCCTATCTATCTTCAATCCACCCCCATCGCTAAAAAACCTGAGCAAACAAATTCCACTTCTTCTATTTTTCTTCAACAACTAGAGGTGTAAAGTGGGTCGTACCAGCATGAGCACATCCCAACCCAGCACGTTAAAAATTAAGCACAACATGGTAACTTCGTGTGATGTATATGCTTGACTAGTCGGCACAGTGGCACATCAAAACACGCGATACAGACAAGAACGCGGCACACAACAACACAACACGCATGAAGCACGTTAAGGCACGTCACACATACATGGTATATCCAAAGAACGAGTTTGGTTGAGTACGATTATAATCGTTTGAAGAAAGTTAAGAAGAGAGCTTCAAAAAAGAAACATAGTTTAAAGAAATTTACAAAGAGAGAGTTGAGAAGGAATCAAAAGGGGAACGATAATAATGGGTCGGTAAGTTTAACAAATCAATGTTCAAAATGTGGTAATACTATGAAGAGACGTTTATCATCTTGTTTATATAATCCTAATAATTAAGAATTATGTATCACAAGAGCTCTGACGATATACCATGCTGGAGACTGGAGAGATCCCTACCTTAGCTATCTCCGCGTGTTCTGCCACCAGAAAAAAGAGAAACAACTAGATTGATCCAGAAAGCTAAGAGATTTTTCCTTCACAAAAGATTATTGTATCACAAGAGTTTCAGAAGAAATTTGTTATGATATTTGGCAAAGTCTGATCCGTACGGTATTGAAGGAAACATACGAAGATGAACATCAAGGAAATAAAAAATTATTCCTCCAAACCCAATAGGGATATTATTGGCCGATTATGAAAGATGATACAACTGCTTTCGCTCAGAAGTGCCATCAGTGCCAGATTCATAAAAATCTCGTTCACACTCCGTGAATCCTTCAACAATCGATAACTAGCAGTTACCGGTGCTAAAGTGAGTCTAACAGCTAGTTTTCATGTAGAAACGTGAAGGAGATTCAGGTGTGATAAAAAGAGAGAGAAAGAGGCGTTGTTTAACTAGAATTTGTTAGTGTGGAATGAAACATGTGAGATAGATTCAACGGGGTTGCTACCGCCTTATATCACAACCGGCTTTATCCTCCTGAGTCCCGAGTCCTGACCAACTAGGCTGTTCTTATCTGGTTGGGCAGGGATAAACTCTGAGGTCGGTAGTTCGAGTCGTGGCGTTGGTCCTTTCCAAAAGAAAAAAAAATACGGCTCCCTCAGTCGGCACAAGCTGCACAATTATAAAATCTAGGGCACATATTTGTTGCACTCTCTCCCTAGTACCCCTACCTCTCCATTCTAATGGCTGCATCAACACCAGCTAGAGCTGAAATTCTATCTCTCTTCAGGTCTTTACTAAGAACATCAAAAAAATTCTCAGACTATAATATCAGGGAGTATGCTAAGAGAAGAACTATTGATGGGTTTCATCAGAATAAGAACCTTTCAGATCCTTCATCAATTTCTTCTGCGTTTTCAGAAGGAAAATCTCAACTTGAAGTAGCTAAAAGACAATCGATTGTTTACTCTTTATATGCTCCTAAATCAAAGAGTGTCATGGAAATGTAGAGCTCGTGATATCTTTCTGGTACTTTTTCTGTTTTGTTTTTTGTTTATTAATTTCGTCTGTATTAAAATGTTATGAAATAATTGTTAATTTTGGATTTTGATTACTTGGGTTAGTGACTTTGTTGTTTCTGATTAATGAGTTTGTGATAGAATTGTCATCTGTGTATCTTTTTTTTCCAATTTTATCTTGTTACGTTTCCAAGTATCCTTGATTGCATTAATTATATTGAGGCAGTTCTAGAATTTTCATTTAGTTTTTAGGGGTTGATTGATTTTCAATCTAGGGTTTAAGTGCTTGTGTTAGAAGCTTCCAGTTAGGATAAATTTTAAGGATTTTAGGGTATTGAAATCACCTACAGATGATTCTGATACATCTCGTTTTCTATTAGTCTATCTGATTATGCCCATTGATACAGGATTCTTCTGGTATATTTTGGGATAGTAAAAGCCAACTTTCTTGTTGAGTGATTATAGAATCACCCCTACTGAGCCACAGTCAAAGTCAGTCGATCATAAAAAAAAATAAATGCAGTATAAAAGTTAACAATGGTGATATGAAGTAACCCATAAAAGTTTCATTATCTGAGACAGACAGATATAGTGATGTCTCATCTAACAGGTTCTTGCCAATTTTTGAAGCTTTACAGAATTATCATTTTTGTATAAAACTATCGCAGTAGACTTTACACCGGCAATTGTGTCTGGCGTCTAATGGGTAAAAGTGTCTGTATTGGAATTTGTGCATTTAGCATTAAGGTTAGCGACTGCAGCGTAGTATCGTCACTATCATGTTGTGCAAATGAAGGGAAAAATACATCTGATCAAAGGTAAACAAGAATACCTGGAATAACAGAAAAGCATCACAGAGAAGTTAGTTGGCGGCAAAACCAGTGTAGGGAGATGGTATAGCATTTAAGTCTAAAGCTTCTGTACATACGGCTTCTGCAGGCATCCCTGACATTGTTACCAGGTTTCCAATTCCTGAGTAAGGAAAAACTAGTATTTGGTTTTTGGACATCACTAGACTGGAAATTTGTTTTGTAATTCTGCTTACTGTTAAGAGTAGCAACAATAGGTCATACAATTAGTACGCTAATTATCTATTCGTTAAGTGAAGAAATAACTGGTCCCGACTCCTGATCACATTTAGAAGAGAATACATGATACTTCCTGGAAGAGTAATGGGAGAAAGCGTTATTGATCTGTTCATATTTGTATTTTCAATTTGACACTTCCTTTCTACCTTCCATATGACTAGTTAGTAGTTGTACATTAGGCATATGTTTTTATTGAGATGTGTATCATGATCTGGGTTAGTATCTCCAACTCTTTGCTGCAGTCCATTCTTTGTTTTGGTCCTGTGCAGCGCTGGATTCATTTGTGGATGAATAAACCACTTTAGTTTCTTTTAACAATGAAATGATGAATATCTTTCAAATTATGTGGCAAATCTGGAAATCGGGATGTACCACTGTTTTTCTAAGGTTGTAGCCCTGATCCAGTTCGTACCACTCAAAAGATTAGATCATTGTGTTAGAATAACGATATCTATCCCACTACCTATGACATATTTACTCCATCTAATCACAACTCTTATTTTCAGTTGCATTTATACAACACTCCTCATAACAGTACCACTGCTCATGTACCTAATAATAGTGGTCATTCAGGTTGCATTCTCCCCCAGTTGATTAGTTTGAGATACATATTGATGCATCGATCACTGTTATGTCACTCTTATAATGCTGGTGGTGCTATAATCCTTAGAGACTCTACTTGAAACTTTCGGTCAGCAAAAGGCAACAATCATCCCAGCTGAAATTTTGGTGCTGTTGCAAGCCGCACAATGGATGAGTAGTCCTCAGCTCCATCAAGTGACAGTAGAAGGGGATAGCAAAGGTAGAAGCTGTTATTAGTAGTCTTGTTGGATGATCAGAGTGTTATGTTTGTATCGAGTGACATATTTGAGTTTCCAATTGAGTTTGTGAAGAAGAAGAAAACTTACTGATTTCTTAAAAGAATTATGAAGTTACATTTGATAATGCTCCTTTCAAGGAAGATGGGTTTTGTCACTTTTTTGGATTGAATAGTGGTGTAGGTGTCAATAATGGTTGGTTTGGGTTTTAGCTTTCAATTAGTTGCTCTTAACAACCACTATAGTGAGGGACATCTTCCCTCGAAGTCCTTAAGATAAGTAGGAAAAAAATTTGGGCGCGAAAAGCAAATACTATGAGGCTATTATGGGACTTGGCTATATTTGGATGAACCAACGAACACTCGGCCAAATAGTGATACTGAGTCTATCCACGTTCAGTTGAATAAGATAACTTAAATGAAATAAGTAAATTATTAGGGGTCGGATGCTTAATATCTATAGGTCGGATACTCAGTATTCTCCATGGAATTCTACCTGGTTCTGGTTCGTGGATAAAAAAAAAGCCACATTTCCTTGTCTTTTCTCTGCCGTAGTACTTGGCATTTCCTATTTATCACCCATGTTTTCCCATTTCCATAGTGATTGTTCTTACAATTAGCACTACGGCGAGGGAAAATTTCTCTCAAATCCCCACGTAACCTAAAAAGTTTTGGGTATCATTTTGGCTGACTGATATATCGAACCATGGCTTAAAGATTTGTGATGACATTTCGGGTTTGTAGCGGTGTAGAGCTAATGTATATAACATTTTCAACCCAAGGTACTTACACCCGTTGTCAACCCGACTGCTGGTATACATACATGATACATGTAGTAATTTGGATTCAAGGGCCCCTGTAACCGAGACAAAAACGAACCAGAAAAAGAAAGGACGAGAAAAGGTGGGAAATTTAAGAGGAATAAAGGGGCATGCAACTGGGGCATAAAAAGAGTGACATATAATCAAAGTCATAGAGTATTAATAAATGCACGAGAATTACACATGAAAGTTGAAACTATTGATTGCAGTTGGATCATGGAGCTTCATAAACTTGCTCTCACTACACAACAGACTATAATACCCTCCACTGAAATTATATTACTACATGATTCTATGTTGTAGTAAAAGTAGTAATTAATTAAGCTTCAAAAATGTTAATGGAAATCATGGACATTCTCAGTAGCTTCAGATGTCTCATTAGTAGAGCAATAAAGTCGTTAGATGTTGATAACCCTGTGAGATGAACCTGAAACAGCTTAATCTCTCCGATCCATAGTTGCTGATGAGCAAACCAATACTAAAATCAAACCTCTGATTTAAGTATTGAACTGATCTTCATAACATCCTTATTTTTTTCATTACCTTTGTTGCTCAAACATTTAAGCTAGAAACAAAAAAGAGTTTATAAATGACCTTGCATATATATATATATATATAGTCCATGTATTGAACTTGGAAGATACCTAGAAAATAGAACTGAAAGAAAGAATTTTAACCTAGCTGAATTACATATATTCTAGACTTTAGGGATAAATTAAAACTGCCGAAAATGGGTGAGTCCCATGTAAGCTATATATATATATATATATATATATATATATATATATATATATATAACCTTCATGATACCACCATAATTAGTTGTGGAGAGGATTCGGTCCGGTTGGGACAAGTCGTTTTGCAACACCATATCTTGGGTCGATTTCATCCCCGGGATTCTGAAGAGGTGGTGGTAATGTGTAATAGTTGTGTTTTCTTTGTAGTTGAGGACATAAAGAGAACAATTTATCTTGAGAAGATGATGAGTGAGGATTGGCAACATAATGGTGGTGATCAGGGCGTTGGTGAAGGTGGTGATGATGATGGTGGTGGTGATGGTTGTAAGAAGAGGTGAATGCTGGTAGAAAGGCTTTAGATGACTGAATCATTACTGTCAAAAATAGGAAGATTAAGTAAGAAGATGAAGAGGAGGAGGAATAAGAACACTTCATTTTCTTAGACAGAGAGAATTAGAGTGGGAGGGAGGGAGAGAGAGGTAATGGTGAAGGTTGAAGAGAAGGAAAGATGAAGAGAGAGATGAGGGAGAGGGATCGAATTGAAAGAAAGGTGGTGTCTGTGTGTGTTTTTATTACAACAGCAAGAGACCCATGAGCAAGAATACTAATAAGTAGTAATTGGCCAAGGAAAAAACAAGTCTCACACGTACTCGCCTTACTCCTATCACCAAACTCAAGTGGAAGTGTCTGAAAATAATTTAATAATCCTAATTTGGGTAATATGGATACCCAAAAATTCTATTTTATATTAAATAGAATAAAATAGGGTCATTTTTAAGTATAAATAAAATAAAAAACCTTTTATTAATATATTTTTTATAATAACAACAATACCCTATTATATTAGTGTTACCGTTAATATTAATGATTAAACTTAATATTAGTATTAGATTTTGAAGAGTGAAAACTTGTTTTGAGAGATAGTTACAGTGTTATTAGAAGAAAAAGAAGTGAAAAAAAAATTATTCTTTTTTTAAGATTTTTGTTATGCAAGTGATAAATGAATGATTCTAGTGAGGAAGACAAATCTCCATCTCATACAGCTAAGAAAATACACATTAACTATAACGGAGATTTGGTTATGATTGATTATTTGGATTATATGAATGATTTTATCCTAACTCAAACTTAATCTCAATGTCAAGATGAAGATTTTTATGAGCCAAAATCCCGAAGATGAATATATGGATGAGGAACTTTATACTAATAATACATAAATATGCTTCTAAATGAGGTTTAATGTCCTTTTTGTATGTTGAATTCTTCAAAAAATTGAATTTTTATAAACTAGTTCAGTTGTCTGGTGCTGGGTTCTTCTTATAATTGATAGATGAACCTTGTTTAGATGAATAATTCGACTTATAATGGACAACTGAACTGTGACTATATGACACACGGATGAGTAGTTCAGCTAATGCGAAAACAAAACTTATTAGCCAAACTTGTAACGTGTAAATTTCGCACCAAACTTACATATTACAAATTCGGCTGATAATATGTGCAATATTAACCAGCCAAACTTACTTATTTGTGTCATACATAGAAAAGTTTAGCTAACTATGATGACAACCGAACGTCATACTTAATTTTTGAGATAAAACACAAGTTATAAGTTCTACTAAAGAAATGCATTTCGTACCAGCCAAACACCGAATCTGTTAAGACAATTAGTGTGGTTCGGCTGATAACTTAGATACCGTATCAGCCGAATTCTTAAGGAATTTATGTTTTTTATCATCTAACCTCGTGATATTCTTGTAGATCGTCCCTGAACCGAATAATCAACCATAGGTTATTAATATAGTTTACGAAGATGCTAAAGATCACTTCCTGAATGATTTGGTAGGTAACCAATTGATATTTGGTTTATTTTCTCAAGTATATTCCAAAGCTTTACTAACTTTATATTTGAACTTGCCTCCATGTAGATATGGAAATAGAAACCTGAATCAAAGGCTTGGGTTGAAGAATTTGGAAAGAAAATAAAATAGGCACTTGTTGGCAATATTTACAGCCGAGATAACAGTTTGAGATGGTTTGTGAAAGAAGTGGAAAGAACGTAAGTAAGAAGAAAATGGGTTATGTATGTCATGGGAAAACCAAGAGAAAGAATAAGACTAAATCAAAAAAATAAAATGCCCCTTTAAGATCGTTTTCAACTTCAACAAGTACAAACTATTGGATTATGAATAAAAGCATGGATTGTTGTCATAACCACCTACATCCGCATGATCTTCACGGACATGAAAAAACCTGGAAAGCTCAATCCCGAAGAATATGTGGAAGTAGATAAAATATCGCGAGCGCATATGGGCCATGGCACCAATTAAATCCTTGATAAATTGAAGACGGATAACAAAGAAAACAATTCCATTATACAAACCATCTATAACGTGAGAAGAAAATTGAGAAAGAAGGATTTGCAAGGTAGGTTAGTGATACAACAATTGATGTGGTTGTCGGGAAAGCACAACTACAAGGTCCAGAAAAAATTGGATGAGTTCGGACAAGTCACACATATTTTCCTTGCATACCCGGAATGTTTCAAATTGGCTCAATGCTTTCGACAAGTTCTTAGGCTTAGTCTTATCATCGTTCATAATTCAACTTTCATAGTTGGACACATCTTGAATCAACATCCCAGTGTTATCGTGATTCAAAGTTGAATCAAGGAAGCGCCCAATAGTTTGGCGCAGGAATATTGGAGTCGTTGGATTTTAAATTTTAAAGAAGATCTAATGGTTAATAATAAAAGTACCTAATGGTTGCGCGCAAATAACATGACCATTAGATTAGAATTTTTTAAATAAAATCTAATGGCTCAGATTTGTTGCGCCAAATGGTTTGACACAAAAAGTAAAATTTGGAGCGCCCAATGGTTTGACGCTACAAAGTTGATTCCATATAACATTCAACCAACTCCTTGAAGGTAATCTGGAATCAAGGTTTTTAGCAACGGTTTTTTCCTTGAATCTTGAATCTTACTACCCCATAAGACTAAGTCCCATAGTGGATTGTACATAAAAGACCAGCAAATATGAGATGCCCTTGTTGAACATAGTTGGGCATACGTTGACCAAGGCACCATTCACCGTGTTTTTTATAAAGATGAGACAAAAGAAAGTTATATTTGGGGATTGGAACAATGTAAGTTAATCTTTCGGGAGGATACTCTTCCTAAGGTGATAGTAACCGACCAAGAGAAAGCATTGATATATGCTATTTGCAAGGTATTTTCGGACGCCCATAACTTTCTTTTTATATTTCATATATGGAACAATGTTAAAAAAAATTGCCAACCAAAAATTCAACCGCTTAAGACGAAAGACCTATAGAAGATTGCTAAACTACCGGCGGGAAAACATGTAAAAATGGAGGAATTCGAAAAAGAATATGAAAATATTGAAAGGGTGTGGGAGTTTCTCTCCAACAAATGAGAGGTTTTGGTATGGTCAATCCCCGAAGATGTGTACCAAGAAAATCTTAAAACGCTTATTGCGCATTGGGGCATCGAATACCCAAGTGTCATTGTCTATTTGCGTAAAGAATTGTTGAAACCTCACAAAGAAAGGTTTCCGTGTTTAATTTTCAGTCGGATGTTCATCAACATGCTTCAAAATAAAGAATACTGAGCAGTTCGGCTGATAATTCGTTTCAAGTATCAGCTGAACTTTACTATGTAACTGCCGTAAAAACTCTAATTTTTTTTTTCGTTTTAAGCCTAATCTATCAATTAAAAAACATAAAATAAGACATTTGTTTGTGGGAAAGACCTTCTAATATACACATATGAGCAATCATGATTTGTTTCTCGCTCTCCAGCTTCAGTCAATTTCTTCTTTAATTCTTTTTCTTCTATTGCATTAGGTTGATTTGATAAAGATGCAATTCCATGATTAAATACCCTACCTCTAGAACTTTGCTCATAGTGATTCATTTGTAGTTGGGCTTAATCGACGATTAAAATTATATAAATTGACGATTCATTGACGACGATGAATATTTAAAATCGAGTTTGGAAGAAAATAGGTTCGGTTGTTCAAAGAGAATGAAACTGATTTTTGATTTTTAGTTTTTCAATTAGGTTTATAATTAGTAGAAGGGCAATTTAAAATTTAAATTAGATAAGGCTATTCTAGAACTTACCTACCCTAGGATACCCCATATCATCTGGTCGAGATTAGATAATTAAAATATATAATTTTGAATTTTTGTGTATACCCCAAATTAGGGTTTTTATTTTATACCAAGCTTCATTTTCCGTGGACCAGTCAAGAACATTATCAAATTATAAGCCTAGTAATGTCGTAATGGAAGCTCAATTGGCATTCTCACGACCTGGATGTTGGTTAGATTAGGGTTCAGTGATATTAAAAGGGATTTTAGGGTTAAAAAAAGTGGGCTGATTAATGCCTCTTTAATTTTTCCAATAAATTTTAAGGGTAGACGTCAGCCTCAGTGTGGGAAATTTAGTGTAATCACAAACCCCAAAAAAATATGGATTTGTGAGACTTGGGCAACCAAACACCCCAAAAATTATAATCCCTCCGTATCACTCGATCCTATAAATTCCACCTTTAAAATTCCCTAACCAAACACACCATAAATAAATACCCACGGATTGAGTTGGTTAAGCGACTCAAAAACCTGATCATTTGACAAGACAACAAGACTATGTTGGAAGGTGTAGATCAGCTAAAGGGTATTTTTTACATCTTCCTACTAAGACTTGGTTTTTACATCTTCCTACTAAGACTTTGCTTAACATCATGAGGTTGAAAGAGAGGAAAAAAAATACAAAAAGAATAAGATTTCAACAACTCAGACTCGCCAACAAGTGTCCTCCCGCTGCGATCCTTTTGGTACGCAAATGTTTGAATACTAATATCAGAAATATGGAATACTTTTCTCAAGTTAATAGCCAATTTGAACAATGTAATTGATGCAGTGAACTTGCAACCAAAAGGGAAGGAAGAAAAACTACAGGACACTATTGACAGCTATCTAGAACGTCTCAAATAAAGCAAAGGTTGACAAAACCAGGCAGAACCTCCATCCTGTTGCCTGCATCACTTCAGGAGCTGGCCTCCCACACCCAGCCTCCATAATATGAACTCTTAAATTAGTTGGTTGTTGAATGCATGTAACCTAGTCTAGAGGAGACAGCAATCTTCAAAAACTCTTTTGATGGTTTTGAGTTAAAGATTTCGTGACTGTAAACTTGTTAGTGAAGTATGTGTGTCATTGATTTTTTTTTTTTTTTTTTAAAAAAAAACTACGTAATAAAAGTGGTAAATTTGTCTTCATCAGAAAATCAGCTGGAAGTGATCCATTTTACTACTCCAGGGATAGTTAATCTGCAATCGCTACATACAAGCCTAAACACTGATTCATTCAAGATATACATCTACACAGTAAAATCCTACTTGCACCTCAGAAAAGCAGGAAAACAACCAAATCGCCTGCCTCTCCTCTATCCTGCCTACATGCCGCCAGTAATCTGGGCTACTCAAGCAAATTTAGAGGATCAGGCTTTGGGATGTTTAAATTTCTCGGTTTTCACTTCCTGGACAAACTCACAAAGCCAGGTTTTCAGGTTGTTGCGCTTGTTGACAAAATGTGCATGCGTTCTCTTGAATAAACCAAAAGGTGATTTCTCATCTTGGAGGTCTCCCTTTTAGACCACAAGACTTCATTCATCGTTCCTACAAAAGCTAAAGAGCCTCACCGAATACTTAAAGACACTGATAAGAATTATTTGGATCATACGAGTCAACAATATGTTTGATACAAACACAACTAAATGTTGTCAGCAATCACTAGTAATCGCAGGTCATTGAAACAAACTCCCAATTGATCACCATAAAAGTTATCATTCATTAGACTAATAGCATTACCACCAAAATCAAAGTTAGTGTTACAACATCTTCCTAACAATCATAGAAAATGAAAAAAAAAAGACTACAAACTGAACCAAAATGAAGATGGAAAGAAGCATACATAACCAGAATAAAGTCAAACACAAAAGGTGGCGTGAACACTTATCTCACAAATCTCTGATAATTACTTCTTCTATTCATCAAATCATCGATCTTCGGCTCCATTGTCACCGGCATTGGAGGAGAGAATAAAAAGTTCCCATTTTCATTAGAAAACTGCTTGTTTGATCCTATATTACTCGTGACCTCGGTTTTCACATACTCTCTAGGACTACCTTCACTGGCATTACTGGATTGTGAAGCTCCTTCATCATTGTCATCCTTGGAAATTTTGGATGAGAAACCCCCAATAATTTCTTCAGCATTTCTAGACAAATTTTGCACAAATTGTCTTTGATCATTTCCACCACCAATGCTGATTATGTCTGAATTTGAATCTTGAGAACCTCTACTACCTATGAAAACATTTCCCTCATTGTCTGCAAATCGCACACTTTTCTTTGACTTAACTGAAACATTAGGTCTTTTCACCAAAATCCCATAATTAGGATCTCTAGAGTTTTCTTGCTCATCATCTATAGGGTGCAAATCTTCAATCTCCCCGTGCTCTTCTTCTTCTTCTTCTTCTTCATCGGTGTCATTCTCATCATCAATGACCCTATAACAATCTTGAATTCTTTGATTCAATTTGTCTAACACCTTTTGACTACCACCCTGATCACGACAAACCCTAAATTCCTGATTGTTTTTTGTTTGAATTCTCGCATTCTTCATTTTTTAGACGAAATTTGTTGCATTTTCACTGAAATGCTATCAATAAACTCCAAAAACCTAACCAAATCTCTACTAATCGATCTTTTCCCGTCTCGAATCATTGGATCACCACCCTACAAAGTCAATCCAATAAATTTTTGAATCATAAAATGCCTTAAAACTAAAAACCCATGACTACAATAAAGAAATTGAACGGCCTAAAGTTGTTATTTTTATTTACCTGAACAGAATCGAGCTTGAGAAGCAAATCCATGGCTTTCTGTGATAAAACAGAGTGATTCAGTTGAGAATTGTTGTTATTGGTTGAGAGAGATGATTTCAGGGAATTAAAAGAAGATTTGATAAAACCTAGGTTTTTGAGGTATCTTAGAGTACGTGATCTTCGAACCAAGAAAGCACGAAAATGGATTTGGATTATACGAGCTGCCAAGTCTCTGAGAGAAGGTAGATTATGATGAGAGTGCGAGGAGGGGGAGGAGGAGGAAGAAGTAGACAGATGATGAAGAGATGATTCGAGGGCATCAATCCGACAGTGTAGATTTTTCAGGAGAGATCTAGTTCGTTTCTCTTCCTGATTTTCTGTTTGTTTTTGTTGTTGTTTTTGAGGTTTCAGGAATTTTGGGTAGAGATGGTTTTCTGGTGGTGGTGGTGGTGGTGGTTGAGAAGATTGAAGGATTTGAGTAACTATGGATTGGATTAGAAGTGGGTCTATTGAGTAAGGTGGGCTACATTGAGGAGATGGAGAAGGATGATGTGAAGATGGTGGTGGTGGAGAAGATTGAAGGATTTGGGTTACAATTGATTGGATCAGTAGTGGATCTGAGGTAGGTGGATTAGAGTGAGAAAATGGAGATGAAGAAGGGTGATGTGAAGGTGGTTGACTAGAACAACCACAATGACAAGCAGGGTTGTTATTTTGCTGCTGATGGTGTAAAGGTTGCTGGTGGTGGTGGTGGTAGTAATGGGTGTTCTGGTGATGAAATGCCATTGGAGAGTGGAGACCAAAGTGAGTGAGGAGGAGGGAGGTACCTGAGATTTTGGTGGGTGTATTATGAGGTAAAAAACAAAATGGCTTTTGCTTTACATCTCATCTGATCTTGATGATAAAAGAGGCATCTTGAGATTTAGGTCAAGCTTTTCTCCAAATCAGAACTTTTCTATGTAATTGGAATCTTCTCCCTAATTATCCTCATTTTCAAATCAAAGTCCAAATCTAGACATATATTAAAAACATATTACTAACAAAACCCGTGAGAAAAACTTGTCTCTAGACTCTCTACCTCCAGATGTTGCAATGGGTAGTGGCAGTTTGAGGATGGTTGGTGAATTAAGTCTTAGTGCAGGCTCGAGATGTAAAAACTGAGAATACTAAGGCGTGATGTTGCAACTTGGAAGTGCATCTTTACTAGAAAAGAGATGAAGTAAACAATTTCACATTCTAACTACATAATATACAACTAAATAGCCATGTTTTGATAATTAATAATCATGTTTTGGGTACATGGTAAAAAAAACAACAACTATAATTATCATCATATTGTGTGCAACTATACTGAAATGAAGAAGAATGATCTGAATACATTGTTATAACAAAGAGATACATGACTGGGATGGAAAAGGTGACTAAACGGCCAATAGACAAAAGAGATGATCCAAGAATAAGGGCTGTTGCTAGACAAAGACCATGCCACGTCAAGGGGTCTTGTTCTCTTCTATTTTCCAAGCAAGCGGCGTCCTCGTGCATTGGCCTGTTTAACTCTTGAATTAAGCTCTTCGACATCAGTGTCGAGATAGTCCAGAGCTTTGTTTTGCCTGCATTCAGATTTATATACAGTACTGAGAGTAAATGCTTGAACAGCATTTGCATCATAAAACCAAGGAAGCATATAGGAGTTCACAACTACAGAGAAAAACCAGTCCAAAAGGTCCTATCATAAAAACCTAGAGTTCACAAATAATGAGGAAGTTTCCCACTTTATACAGCTACAATACCAGACCTGCCTTCAAGGGCTCAAACCAAGACCTCCCTAAAGGATAATGGGTTCAATAACTTCAATTTATGTGACAATATTTGTCACTGAACATTAATGTTCTTTCATATGTTTTAGGTCTTCTAACCAGTAAAACGCTCTGTTATAAGCATCATTTAAAGGGTTGTTTAGAGGCTTGCTGATCCATATCTGCAAGTATTACACCCACAACATGCATTCCATGCCATTGCTAAGTGAAGGGGACGAACGTGAAGCTGATACTTCTAATAGGAACCAAACAATTGTTCTAAGAGAAACTACTGACCTTTCGAGCTCTGATCCCATGTCAACGGCCATTGACTTAAGGTCACCCAAAATATTGCTTAAGTCATTGAGGGCGTCATCTTGCTTGTCCTTTTCCTCCTGTTACAGTCAGCAAGCCAAGTAATTAAACACTGGGAGTAAATAGAAACAGAACCAATACAAGAAATGCATCACCTTTAATAGTATAAATAATAGGGATGCAAATTTTCCACATCTGTCTTTAAGGTTGAATAAGATTGTGTTTTTACTTTGTTGGTTAGGCTAGACTTAAGTGCACAATGAATCTTTGCAGGGTTTAAGTCTGGGCTGTAGACTGTTGGTGATGTCTTTAAAATACCAGAGTAAATGCTCAATGGGAGTTCAAGGAAACAGAACTATATATCAGCGAATCAACTTTACTAGTACAAAAGAAGGTAGGGATTTGAATTTCCCACTTTGTTTTCTTATTTGGAATTGCTGAGCTTAAGTTTGGTAGACAATGGATTTCAAGTTTTCGGTCAGGGTTGTAGACTCTTGGCGATGCCATTGTAAGGTAAATGGATAACATACCTCGACCTTCTGCATTGCACTCGAAGATTCAGCAGCAGATCCTCGAGAGTTCTTTGGCCCCTTGGGAATAGGTGCCACACCTAACTTTTCTCTCTGTTCCTTGCTTGCCTTAGCTTTAGATGAATCATCTGCAAAGTACAAACCAATCGAAAACGATTAAAAAATAAAAGAGGAATTCCAAAATTTTGGCTACAGTAGATCCAGAAATCACAAAAAGAAATGTTGATCCATACCTGCAGTGATGAGAGGCCCAGTTATTGCTCGAGTCTTCTTAGGCTTCCATGTTTTAGAGAACATACCTCCAAGACTTCCCAAAAGCTTCTCGCCCTGATATCAATTCCATAAAATTACAGTTACAACTGAAGGCCCATATCTAAAACAGCAATCACAGGGCACCAGAATGCTAAAATATGGACACAATAAATGTAAAAATGCAGTCTTCTTCATATTATAGGACATCACTCACAGTAGTGTTTTGAACAATGCCATAGATATCTAACTCAGATGGGAAACTGTACTAGTCTAATCTGCCTATAACTAAGTCACGCAATAATGGACAAGTAAGCTGCATGCTTGAACTCTTGATCTAGACGATCTGACTGGTGTAACACGTCTACTGACAGTTATCAACAAGGTGATCAGTAAATCCTGGAATAGAGCATAATAAACTAAAACACCATATCCTATTATAGAAATCAAAGTCTTCGTATACTTCGTCATAATATAAATCATCACTCAAATAACTGTTATAATAATCTAATCTGCCTATAACCAAGTCAAAGAATAGCTGACAAGACTATTTCACATGTTTGAACTCTTGATGGTTATCAACATGGGAATAGAGTATATCCTGGAATAGATCATATTGACGTAAACACAACATTCAAAGAGGCCAATAACCAAAAGAAAAGGTCTAACTATGTTTCTTATGAAGATCCTGTACTAGCTGTGTTCAGATGAACTTTCAATGCCAAACCATGACTTTTGCAGCACCAGAATACTGGAATAAAGATAAGATAACTTGAAAAATTCAAACTTCTTCACATCATAGAACATCACTCACATACACTATTTTCTAAGAATACCATAGATATCTAACTCAGATGGCAACTTTAATACTCTAATCTTCCTAAAAGTAGGCCAGTCGATGTTTGAAAAATGTAATGACACATTTGAACTCTTGATCTAGATGATCTAACTTTCAGTGCAAACTATGACTTTACCCTAGGAAAACTGATGAGTAGCCAAAACATATTCGAACGTCTTTCAAAAACTTCCTAGTGGGTGAAAACCTGCAGATGCTCCATCAAATAACATAGATCGAAACAAAACATCAACATGTCAAACAAAGTCATAAACATATATGAAATCAGAGAATTAGTTGCCACTCCCTGCTATATAAATCCCTACTATATAAGTAGTTGTCTTCATATTCTTTTTCTCGGGTCCAATTCAAAGTACTGCAAGGTATAAAAGTAAGAAAGGGCATACTCGGCTGAGATCTTGGTCAATATCTTGACACATTGCATGAGTCCTGGTGATCTGCTCTCCTTGTTGATGCAATGTAACCAAAGTCTTACTAGCGTCTTCTCTAATATCCTCGGCAATCTTTAGACAACTGTTCACTGATTTCGTAGTCTCCTCAGCTTTGTACACAGCATAATTCTCCAGTTCCTCAACACTCTGATTTTCAAAACCACCAGAATCTTGGAAGTCATTTTGATAGCTATTTCTTCCTCCCCTAGTAGCTGAGTGAGAAGATGAAGAGGGTTTTCTACCATCATCATCATCAAAGGGATTCGATTTAAGATCGGATAGAACTGGCTCAGAAGATGTTCTTCTTGCAGGTTTCATCTTTTGTTTAGTGTTGTCTGATTCAGAATCAGAATCAAATGGGTTCAATGTAGACGAACCAGGTGGATCAACTGAGTTCTGCTTTGTTATTTTATTCAAAGGAGATTTCATAAACCCAAACATTTTTCTAGAAATCTAAATTTAAAACCTGAAACAACAAATACAGAAGATCGATTAGAAAAACCTTTGAGAATTTAAACCCAAGTTAGGGAAAATACTATATAACATCAAAATCAAAAGCTAATAATAGTCACTTTTGGGGCCAGACTGAGAAATTTCAAACCTCTGTTCTTTTAAAATATTGAGTCTGTGCGGCAATTTATCAAACAACTGTGTGCAATCAAAAATTTAAAGCATGCCCTTCAAAAATAATAAAATTTAAAGCATGAACTGAATGAGAAGAACAACCCATGAAACGGTTTTCAGTGACTAAACCTATGATCAGAATCAAACCAAAAAAAATTCTAAAATGAAGAAATTATACCTGAGATTTCAACAAAATCTAAACAACTTGGAAGAACCAAGAAGAATGCAGCAGTTTTATCCACCAACAAACGACAATTTCAAACCAACTAGGGTTGAAATTAATTACACAGAAAAAGAGATGGAGAGATAGAAATGTGGGTTTTGATTTTGATTTTGATTTTTCGTCTCTAGATATCTCTCTCTCTCTCTCTTTCTTTCTTCCTGCTTTCTTCTTTCTTTCTCGTTTATTTGAAAGATTCAAACAAATTTTTGTTTAAAGAAACGCGTTTAGAGAGAGAAAGAAAGAACCCCTCAAATTTGACGTATCAAACGAAAAGTCTTTGTTTAGTCTTTTGTTTACTAAATCTGGAATGCTAGTTTTATTATCTTCCAAACAAACAAATTGCTCAAACTGTCCGGCTAAGAAATCTTCCCATAAATACCGTATTTGGGATCAATTTATTGACTTAAAATAAAATAATAATCCCCATCTTGCGTTATTTGTATTTTTACAAAAAAAAAAGGTTTTGGAACGTAAAATATTATTAAGAAACTAGAAAAGGGATTAGATTAGTGTACATGATGATATCTATAGAATTTTTATAAATAAATTTGTTTAGAAAAGAAGGTACAAAAAAGTTCTAAATAGTAGTAGAGTATATTCCTAACTGGCCTTGATTTGTGGAATAATTGGCGAGGGCGTATGATGCTTGGTTGCCTTTTCTGTATTTATGGTCGATGATGTTAGCGATTTACTATTAAAGGAGGTATTCATAATATATGTCCTTAATGGAGAAAGAAAATATTAAATACCGGTATATTATACATTATTAGGGGTTTTAATGAAAAAAATTATGTGTACTTATAAGTTAAATCTTCAGTAAAATTATCAATTTATAGATCGCGTAATTTATTAAATTATTTATATCAAAACTAAAAAACTCATAAAATTTAATGTGATCATCATTTTTTTTAGAATATCAAAAGTAATGTAGTGAAGTTGACAATTGATATTGGTTGCATAAAAATTAAAATTTTAGATCGTTTAAAATTCAGATTATGTTGAAATATTTTATTTAAAGTGTGATAAACAGACCTGCAAAAAAAAATAAACATTGCCAAAACATTTTTTTTAAACTAAATCTTCATTCAGGGAAACAAAATACAAAGATGAAAGTCAGGAAACTTTAATTTAGTTGGAGAAACTTTGATTAAGTATGGCTTTGACCCTGTCTTAAACCATGCGATATCTACGCTTAAGCTCCCAAATGATTTATTAGAAAAACTTAACAAGTTATGGAGAAATTATAACAAGTAAACAAGGATAGTACTAAAATGGACCACTATATGCAATCTTATTGATTGTGAGGGTCTAGGTGTTAAAGATTTGGAGGTGAACCATATTACTTTCCTCGTAAAGATGGTTTGGAGAATCTTTAATAATCCTAATTTTAAAATTGTGTTATTATTAAGAGCAAGGGCTATGGATTCTAAAACATTTATCCATTTCAAAATGGAGGAGAAACTATGTGAAGGAGTGAAGAACCCATTATGGAAATTAGAGGAGAAAATACTATATGATAAATTATCTGATGTATGTTAAAAATAATTTGGCCTAGGTAGCCCTTAAATACTGCCCGAACAAAGTTTTCAATTTTTAAATACTCTCAATCCATATAGCATTTGTTCTAAAAACCAAGTATTTTAAGGACTAGGAATTTGGTCATGTAACGTAAGTAAGGAGGTTTCACCAGTTATACTAATATTGTTAAGCGTAATTTTTATTTTTATTTTTATTTTTATGTTTATTTCATAAAAGGATGCTTGCATTAATTAGAAAGGTTTACAACATGGATATAAGGTTCTGATCAGATATCGGCCTTTACAAAAAAGATAAGCTCTTTCGATATTGTTTAGTTGTTCGGTGGAGAAAAAGTTAACTCCCTTGGTTCGAGCTTCCTTAGCCATTTTATCTATTTAATTACATGAAAATTTTGTTCTTAAATTGAATATAAATATTATGCGTATTACAAAAAATCTTTCGACAAGATTTAACATTAACTTGAGCTCTCCAATATCGGTCTTAAAGAATATTTGAAGCTTTGTTTATAAACTCCATTAGATTTTATAGTCATTTCTTATGTAGCGAGAATTTTGTTCAACTCATTTATCCATTTAAGAAACTTCAATAAGGTTTTTTCATCAGCATCTAAAAGAGGCCCAACCTGAACCTATTCTACAATGCTTTATGTAACATATATTGTCAGTGAGATAAATAACATTGCTTATTGAATAATCAACATCCATAAAGGAGATATCAAAAGATATTATCCGACTAATGTTACAAATAACATCATTTTCTTCCAATTGGTTAGTCATTGAATCAACATGATTAATCCCTGACTCCCTGTATCCATATGAATTGGTCTCCCCAGTAAACTGTTGTGTCTGCAATAATAAAATACTTGAAACAAATGATGTTAACGTCAAATAAAAATCTATGAATTAAAACATTGATTTGCCCACAAGGACAGAGCCACCTTCTCAGCAAATTATCCTTAACACAATAATTTACGGGTACTCCTCAAGAATAAGAGACGCTATACCCCACAACGGAGTTTGTCCAGGTTAGAACTGCCCGTTATGATTTGTATAAGCACAATACAAATCACCCACTCAAACGAACTAAACAACAAGATGAAGGAAGGAAATAAACAAGTAAAGCACATAACAAAACAAGAAGAGAGGAAAAGAGCTAGGGAAAGTAGCCTGCTGTGGGATGAGTAATTAGAGTTCTTTTTATAGGCA
>JAJJMC010024232.1:0-10573 GCA_023531435.1 Papaver californicum
GAATCCTTTCTTCCAATAATTAAGTGGTATGTCTATTTTATCTATATCTTACAATTCTTTTATTATTAATTGCTTGATTAAAATTGAAAAAAATGTTTTTTCTTAAATTTTGTGTTTTCTTTTGGTGAGTCATGCTGGGTTGACTGCTTTTGATGTCTCATGCTTAGGATTTACAATTATTCTTTTAAAAACCTATTTTTGGCATATTTAGATTAAATTGAGCATAAAATTGTTAGGCATATCACAGAAGTATTGGTGAATGGTGGAATCTTAAACCCTAGTTTTCTTCCATCTATTTTTAAAATCAAATCTGTTTAATCTTATTTATTTTTAGTAATTAAAAATCAGGTCTAGGAATTAAATCTTCACAAGTCCGAGAATCGAATCTATTTTACCACTATATTAAAACCATATCACTATGCTAAGTTGACGGATTTTCTTAGTGATGCTAACCAGCTAGCGGATCTACTAACCAGTTGGCGTATTTTTCTATCAACGCTAACTAGATGGCGGATTTACCTAGTGATGCTAACCAGTTGGCGGAATTGCTTAGCAGCTGACTAACCAGTTGGCGTTTTTTCCTAAAGTGCAGTAGATGAATGTCCCTTATCCCTCTTATCCAAATGTATAGAAATGCGATTAATACATATATAGGGATGGAAATTTGGTCGAATGTGCATGAGAGGTAAGGCACATATATGCAATGTGGCCTATACGTTCGTGCATACTTGATGCATAGGCGTCAATAAGCTTGTAGCTTAACCGATGGAGCATAAATTTTGACGATACTGAGATTTTGTAATCAGCTAAATAAAATAATGCATGACATTCCCAAGTTATTATCCAGAGTTAGATATACAGAAAAATCAAACCAAATGCTAAAGGTAACAGTAAAATTGCTATAAATACTAAATCATACATGAATCAGTTGAGGCAGGCATCAGCTTGTGGCGGAAGTTTGGTCGTACTGCATATATCCATAAGTTTTAAGAGTTATGTATTATTGTTGATCTAATATAGGATTTAATAGTCTATAATGGGGTATTAACAGAAATGGAGATTATTGAAGAAGAAGACAAATAAAAGTGGTTAAATTATAGTCAAATTAAATTAACTTTTTATAGATGGCAAATAAGAAAAAATAGAATTCAAAAGTAAAATTATTTTACAAATCTGAGGTGGGTTGCACATAAGAATAGTTTGGGTGGTAAATAGATGAAACCTAGGGGAGTGGTCCCAAGTCACTTTGGTTCGGTGATAAATAATGAGTTTAATTCTGTCTTTATTCGCTTAAAAAAATGAAAAATAACTAAAATATATTTTTCTCTCTTATATTCTCACCCTTAAGTGATGGATATCGTATGGTCATTCCGAAGTGAAGAAATGGGTCATGCTTTATCTTTTCAGACCCTAGTCTACCAATATCAATCTCAACATAAAAGTAAAAACATTATGTGATTATAGAATTTTGCAAGATGTTGTAATATTATCAAGTAGGAGACACGTCAGATACCTTAAGTTTCACTAATCTTTGCAAAAAAATTACAAATTAATTAAGTGATGGATTTCGTATAGTCATTCTAAAGTGATGCAACAGGTCATGGCTTATTTTTGCAAGACCCCTGTCTACCAATATCATATTCAATGCCTGATAATTTAAATATTTAAAACATCGTATGGTCATGTCAAATTAAGTCGAATTAATTTACTACTGTATGTGCATTTTACCACCGCATATGGTATTGTATCTTTTGGCAAGATATTGTAGTATTATGAGACATGTCAGATATCTTTAGTTTTTCTAATTATTTTTTTTGAAAATTGAAAATTAATTAAGCGACGGCTATCGTATGGTCATTCCAAAGTGATGCAATGAGTCATGGCTTGTGCTTGCAACACTTTGGTACTTTGACTACCAATATCAAATTCAATCCAAGATAATTTAAAAAACTAACATCCTGCATGGTTAAGTCAACTGAAGTCGAAGGGTTTTCCATAGTCGTTTCAATGTACCTTTTGTGTGGTACCCACTACACCTAAAAAGAGTTTTCTATTGAATTCATTCCTTAGATCACGCTTTAGTTTTTAAATAGAGGAGTGGTCCCAAGTCACTTTTGGTTCGACGATAATAATTAGTTTTGTCTTTATATGTTCAAAAAATAAAAATAACTAAAATATCGTTTTCTCTCTTGTATTCTCACTTTTAACTGATGGGTATCGTATGATCATTCCGGAGTGAAAAAGTGGGTCATGTCTTAGTAATTTGACGCGGTGTTTCGAGGACCAAGCAAGGGATTGGATTTGTTCTTCGAGGCTGAAGATGAATTCAAGTGTCTAGATTTTGGTGAGGATGGTGAGGCTGGTGTCATGCTTTGGAGATGGAGAGGCTGGAGATGTGCCATTCCTGAAGAGTTTGGCGTCGTTCCTTGGAGATGAAGAACTTGGCGATGTTCCTTAGGCTGGAGAGGAGGGCGCTGCAAGGAGCTGGAGGGATTGGCGCCATGCTCTTGGGAGATGAAGGGGCTGGCGCCATGCTCTGGACGAATTCTAGGTGTTTTCGCACTCTTCTTTTTTGTGAAACTCTAGATTTTGGCCAAGTCGCAGCTATTAATACTTCAAGCCAAGGAGGCATAAATTCAAATCACTAATATCAAAGTTCATCCAGGTGAAGTTCTGATATTATAAAAAGAGTATAAGATCAATATAGAGTGCTTATACATAAATAATTTTTTAATTTCGATATTTCTAATACGGGACAAATAATTTTATGATTTTCATCTTTGTCAAAATTTCACTATCTACAACTGTATCAAACTACTATATTAGTTACTATCCTAATATCTAGGCAAATAAGAACATAATTATAATATAATTTATATCACTTTTCCTATAAAATAGAAAATGTATTAGGTTAGAAGGGATCGTTTTTCCATCTTAATTTTTCTACCTTATATCTTCTACTTTCAAGCTTATTAGAACCTCCACTCTTCTTAACTCCTTTTATGGAATTTGATGTAGTGATTCATATATACATAGTGAATTTCTAACCCGTGGATGTAGACACTTATGTCAAACCATATAAAAACCATGATGTTCATATTTATCTTCATGCTCTTTACTTATAACCTGTGTTGGTAGATTTTTTTTAGGATCATTAGATCTCTTTGGATGTGGTAGTAGTTTTCTATAAGTGATGGTGTCACTATGGACGAATGGCCCCGTTATGTCCCAATATTAAGGACACATAGTATACTTTTTATTAGTTATTCTAATCCATTGGAAACTTCATAAGAAATCATGTAATAACATGGGGATTGATAATTTTCAAGATACTTGTGGATTTAAAATGCCCAAAGATCATCTATCAATGATATTTACAATCTACATTCAAAACTTTCCCACGTGAAATTGATATTGCCCGAATGAATGTCTTATTTTATATGACATGACATGGCCACTGTAAAAATGTAAAATCCATAAAGGGTAAAAAGAAAAAAAGAAATTCGATAATGTATCACGTTTTATTTATCCAAGTTAAAATACTGCCTTCGATATTTAAAACTATTTAAAAAGGTTCTTACCGTTAGATTTTTCATCTAGGTTAGTCAACACTAGTTTATTTTTCTAAATTTTACTTATTTACCCTTTATTGATCTTCTACATCAGTTTTCTGGTTCGTCGATATCGTTTCAGGATTGTTTTACAGTTTTCAGGTTCGTTACATCATTCTCTAAAAGGGTTCATCATTTCCAAGTGTCTTGGGGGTTTTAGTTGGTGGAAAATCGACATTCTACAACACTTTTTAGGTTTTTCAAGTTCGATTCAGGATCGTTACAACGCTTTCATGTTTGTCGAAACGGTTCAGGATCGTCACACCGCTTTCAGGATCGTCAAATCATTTACCCTTTCCATCAAGGAAATGTGATTCAGGGATAAATATGACTTTTAATTAGTGAGATAACTGACACCTAGCAAAATTGTAAAACAAGTAGAAAATTCCATTTCGGCTTGTACGTCTCAAAACGTGGGTACTTTATCAAAATTTTCAAAAAAGTGATTGGGTATGGTGCCCTAACCAAGTAGAAAATTCCATTTCGCGGAAAGTGGAAACAAGTGAATGGGTATGGGTGCCCTAAACGTGAAAGCTGGTTTGATAATTAATAACTCTTCCTTTTATTTCTTTATTTACTTAGAATAGAACCATTCTTCTTCTTCGTTTACTCTCAGGCCCTGAAAAAAAAGAATTAAGGGTTTAAGAAGTCATTCAAGGTCAGGAACTAGAGATTGGGGTTTTTCATGTTCTCCTCCTTCTTAACCTTAAACCAGGTACTCTCACAATCTCCTCTTTTTTCGCAGTTTAGGTTTTAATACCAATAGTCAAGATGCGGAATTAGGGATCACTATCACTTGCTATTCTTGTTTCAGATGTATGTTTGCCCTTTTTTTTTTAGTGATTTTTTTTATCAGTTTGTGAAATTTGCTTAAACCTGATTTGATAGAACATGGTCGTATACTTGAGGAATCTATAAAAATGCTTCCTTTATACCTCATATAACATGGCCATATACTAACTATCCAGAGGAATCCAAGGCGGGTTGGAAGAAAGAAATCACTTAATGATTCAAATCTTATCAGTAATTGCAAGACTGAAATGTATATTTTAGAAGCAAACCCAACACCAGAACCAAGTAAGATCCTTCCAACAATGAGCATATCAACATTTTGAGCACTTGCATTTAGTATAACCTCCACCATATATAAAAAATACAGCGGCAATGACCATGGTAAGTCTTGGACCAGAGTGTCCTTGTTGTGTAAGATGTGAAAAATGTAGCGATAAAACCGGCTAGATAATAGAAGATGTGAATACTGTGCTTTTAGTTTGATGACATACGACCTGAAAGAACTTTTCCTAGAAATCGTCCATTGCCGTCACACTCCCTATACTTATACATCGTAGGAAGTAAAAACATCGTGTTAGGATTGATTTGAGCCTTATTTTGTTTTCTGTATGCCATGAATATTTGAAAACACTTTCTGCAGTACAAATGAATATGTACACGAAAATGTTTTTAGCATCCTATGGTTGATATTTAATTTGAAACCATGTCTGGGAGGATCACTTTCTTCTCCTTGGTGAACATTATAGGCAGGGTGAGGAAATTAGATTCCTTGGTACTAGAAGGATCTCCCCTAGCCAGGAGGTGCTTAACAGTAACATGCTTCTTCAAAGCATTATGAGTTAGAGACCAGTATCTGATTTTACAACTGAGAAACAGTATTTACTCCCTTCATAAGGAATATCTACAACCGAATCCAAATTTTTGATCTTCAATCAGGCCTAGCAATAACCAATTTGGAGGAATTCGGAGACGACTATAGGTTTTATAGAGAAAGAATATTGAGAGGTTGATTTGTAGTGTTTTAAGGAGACATATGTTGCCTTAGCAGTCCGAGGGATAGTTTCCCATGTTTTGAGTTTTCTGTCTAAACTGCCTCCTCTCTTGTAACATCCAAGGTCTCTTTTTTTTTCTTCAACTTTAATCACCATTATCTTTATTATTCAAATTTCCATGATTTCCTCGACTTAAATAAAAATTGGATGCTTGTATTAAATCTCGTGATTGACACCATTATCTTTATTCTTATTTTTGAAGCCTATGATGGCAAGTCCTGTGGTCCTGTGGAAGCAACAAACATGTAAAAATGATGATTATAATCTCACTATGGACAACTAGCCCCGTCATGTCCCTATGTTAAAGACACATAGTATACTTGTTTTGATAATTCTGAATAAACCATGGGAAATTTGCTTGAAATTGATTTGATATAACATAGTCGTATGCTATTCAGAGGAATCTCTAAAAAAATGCTTCTGTTTGACACTTATTTTGGTGGTGTTTTATTATTTTATCTCTGCAAGTTAATTAGTAAACCAAGCACTTGGAAAGTTTTGACTTTTGCAATTTCCAGACATTTTCAAAACCTGTTTTTTGTTTTACAAAATTCTGCAGAAAACATTTGGGCATGCTAGTGTCCTAGGGAACAGAGCAGCAATGGACAAAACCCTAGGTATCTTCAGACATTCCTTTAGTCTTCTTACAAGAAGAAAGTTCAGTGCTTCTGCTATTCCTGCTTCGACTGGAGGAGGAGGAGAAGCAACAGTATCAGCTTTGCAGAAACCAAAGAGGAAAAAGAAGAAGAACTTATTTGAAGTAGCTCAGTTTCTTCCGAACTGGGGAATTGGCTATCAAATGGCTAAAACACATTGGTCTGGTGTTTCCTATCAAATCACCAAGATCAATCTCTACAAGGTCCCTAACCTCTTTTTTTTTCCTTAATTGTTTTTTTATATTAAGAAAAAAATCATTGTCTCTAACTCATTGTCTGACATTTTTTGGGTTTCTTCTATCATTGCAGGATGGTAAACATGGCAAAGCTTGGGGAATTGTTCACAAAGAAGGTGCATTTTTTTTTGTTCTGCTTGTTACTATTTATTTGTCTTGTTGAAGTTTTTGTGTAGCATACATAACATGATAGCATACAAGACATACAGTTCGGGTTTTGGAGGATTAGTCTTATAACCCCCTTGAGGCCTTGCAATTTTAGGAGAAGATTCAAAAGGAAAACTAGTTTTAGAGCTATGAATTGTAAGGTTCTCTGGTGTAAAGTTATGCCGGTTAAATTCAAATTAGTAGGATAGTTGAAATACTTAATGCTTCATAAAGTTGAAAATTTAGTAAGTGCACTGTTGGAACTTTAGAGACCTGTAAATTTTTAGGGTGTTAAAAAGAAGGAAATCCATGGGTTTAACGTCTACCTTATTACACATGGTTTACCGGTGAGCAGAGACAAACCAATAGAGGAGTGTGTTGATGTTACAATTTACAATTATAGGCAGAATCAGTGAGCCTATACACTTGTGAGATGAAGTAGTTAAAATGGTGGGGTTACCATACCATTTTTTCGTGGGCTAATCACTCTCTTTTTAGAAGCCTACGGCGAGCAGAGGAGTTGTAGCTTGACGTGGAAAATCTTTTTTCTTGGCAAATGCGAGTAGACCTCCAGGTTTATGGTGATAGGTATTGGGAACTATTTTGAGGTCAATTATCTTAAGTACTAGTGAAAGTTTAGGGTACTGTTGTCCACATCTTACTTTTTGTCAGCAATTTTCTGTCAGAATTTTTTTTGTAGAGGAGACTATCACTAAACAACTCTTAAGGGGATGCTTTTCTGAAGAGCATCGTTCCCTTGTTGTTCACGCCAAACTCCCTCATACATATTCAAACATCTAATGTATGGTATGAGCTTGGGATCCTAACGGTGAAAGTTAGTCGGACCCGATGCATATGTCTTGTCAGTATGTGTTGGTCATTTGTATGTGTTGTCTCTTGTAACAAATAAAATAGGAAATGACAATGAGACAAGAGGGTTTCTACCTTAAGTTTTACCAAATAAAAGGCATTAAGCGATTCTGGGGATGTACTGACGATTTTAGTTTCTTGCCATCTCATGTAGTTACAAGGTTTAGAGATGTATTAAATGGTATAGCTGACTTCGTGTTTCTGCTTCATTACTTTATGCTTATACACATCCCTAGGTTATGAGGTTGTTCTATGCTTGGGCTTCCGTCCATTTTTTGTATGCTGATTTTTGAATATCAGTCGCTAGTTTATTAGGTTGTTAGGTTAAGACTGCAGACTAATGTTGCTTGATTTGAGGTTGCTATTTTCATAAATTATAGAGATATTACGTCCTATTTCGAAGTTATTGATTTTGATTTCTACTTATGGTTGAGGTCAGTTGCCATAGTTCTGCTTTTGCGAATCTGCTAATCTGTATCCCTGGATGGGATTGTAAGATTGTTAAAATTTGTCCTGATGAACTTGTAACACTGAACTTATACATTTTTGTTGGTAATCAGTTGTTTGTTACTAAATAAAACACATCAGTTTTGATCTTAAGTTTGATTGCCCAATGAAGCAACGTGTTTAAGCTTTGCCTGTTATGTTTACAGGTCGGCCTGCTGCAGAGGCTCCGAAGAAAATAAGTGGTGTTCACAAGCGCGGTTGGAAATACATTCCTAGCTCGAAAGCGAGAGAAGAAAACATAGTAAAACCAGCAGCAGAAGTTCAAACTGCTTGATTCTTTTTTCATTGGGATGCGATGGTTGTTTTGAACCAAAATTAGCTGTTGTAGATACTCCCCCTGTTGATGAGTAGGCAACCAAATTTCTATTCTTTCACCGTATTACTGTTATTTCTTTTATTTGATGTTAAAACAGATAATTCTGAAAATGTCTGTGGTCCTTATCTGCTGTATTCATGAGTTTGAAGCTTAAAAATCAAGGGATCTATCTTGTTTTAGAGGTCAGAATCTTAGATGGCTACGTTAAATTACTGTTTTTGCCATTCTTCACCAGCACACAGAAAACAGTGGAATAAGATGATAAAGCATAATGTTGCTGATGGAAATCCAAATCAAGCCATTTTTGTTTACAGACAAATGTTAGAATCTGGTTGTAATGGTGATAATTTTACGTACCCAGTTGTTCTCATAGCATCAACTCATCTTTCCTCTTCAATATCTATACTAACTATCCATGGACAAGCAATTAAAAATGGATTTTCAGATCATGTTTTTGTGGAAACTTCTTTACTGAATTCTTATGCATCAGTTGGGGATATTGAAAATGCACAAAAAGTGTTTGATAAAATGTCTAGCAGAGATGTTATTGCTTGGAATTCTATGTTAGATGCTTATGTTTCGAAAGGGATGATGGATAGTGCAGTCAAACATTTTCATTTGATGCCTGTTAAGGATGCTGTGTCATTTAACATCATGATTTCCGGGTTTGCAAAGTTTGGGACTATAGAGTCAGCCAAGGAAATTTTCGATGAGATTCCGGTAAGAGATGTTGTTTCATGGAATTCGATGATGTTAGGTTATAGTAAGGCAGGGGATATGGACAAGGCTTGTAAAGTTTTCAATAGTATGGTGGAAAGAACTTCGGTATCATGGAACACAATGATCACTGGATATCTGGACAATGAGCTTTATGTTGATGCCATTGATTTGTTCATCGAAATGAAGGAAGAAGGGTTTGAACCTAATCATATAACGTTAACAGCTGTTTTATCAGCTTGCGCGCGGGTAGGATCAGTAGAGAAAGGGAAGGAAGTACACATCTTTGCTCTTTTCGATGGACTTGCTTCGAATGTGCGCGTAGTTACAACGCTGATTGACATGTATGCCAAGTGCGGTAGCATAGATGGAGCTCTGGAAGTGTTTTACAAGTCCCAAGCAAAGGATATTACTTCTTGGAATGCAATGATCAGTGGGCTTGCACTGCATGGAAAATCACACGCTGCCCTTAAACTCTTCTGTGATTTTCAAAATAGAGATATGAAGGCTGACGATATAACCTTCATAGGTCTTCTGACTGCATGTAGCCACTCAGGTTTAGTGAGTGAAGGATATCGTCTGTTTGAATCTATGGAGAAGGATTTTGGGATTTCACCCAAGTCTGAGCATTATGGTTGCATGGTGGATCTTATGGGCCGAGCGGGTTACCTTCACAGTGCGTATCGGCTAATAAAAGCGATGCCATTCGAGCCTGGACCGACTGTATATGGCGCTCTGTTAGGTGCTTGTTTGGTTCATAGGAATCTTGAGGTGGGAAACATGGTTGCTGAACACATGACAAAACGGGTGGATCGTTTGAGTGATGGGGAGTACATCATGCTAGCTAATCTATATGCTTCCTGTGGTAAATTTGAGGAAGCAGATAGATGGAGAAGAGAGATGAACAATGCCAGGATTATTAAAACTGCTGGTTATAGTATGATTCTGGTTAACGGTAAAATGTTTAAGTTTTTAGCTGGAGATAGATAACAAATGCATCTGAACAAACAGTAAGCCAAATTTCCTGCCATCCATAATATTTTCTGCAGTATCCTGATGCAACTGCAAAAATCATTTATAAGAAGTGAACCATAACGTGCCGGTTGCTACGTATAAAGTATTGTGTGCTTGCAATCTTATAACAATCCTTCTGTTTCAGAAAATCACACATTTTATTTATTCATACAGAATAAGAACAACAAGGCATACACAGGTGAATCGAGGAAGCAATATACAAGCAGTACCATGTTAGGGAATGACTTACATGTAACTATACCAAATTCGTTGAATGGTCACATCGAATGAGCCGGTAAGAGCTAACATGGGATGTCTTTACTTGGCCATAACTATATCTGGAAGCTACTTGGTTGAAATCGTTCATCGTACAACCTCCAGTGGCCATACCTCTCTGTAGGGAAAACATCCCTAGGAACATAGCAAGATGGTCTCTCTAGCCTCTTCATATTTTTTAAGTTTGTTGATGCATTCTCAATATCCCGGCTTGTCAAGTTGGCACAACCACATAGATCCCAATACTCCAATTGTTGTAATCTTGCAACAATGAACAACAACGTTAGATGTATCAGAATAATATATATGAAGAACTGAAGTGAAAAAACAATTCTACCACGGACAACTACGAGGGCAGAATCACAGGTTCAACAAGTTG
>JAJJMC010024235.1:0-31283 GCA_023531435.1 Papaver californicum
ATTATTATTATTATTATTATTATTATTATTATTATTATTATTATTATAAAAAAAAGACTTTCATTAAAGGGAGAAAAACGTTTTTACATAATAATAATAATAATAATAATAATAATAATAATAATAATTATTATTATAACGAGAAAATTTTATTAGATAGGAAAATCCGTTTACACATTAGTGGTGGGCAGCCTCGCCCACAAGCTGGGCTCCGACACCCTTTTGAATGAAAATGCCTAGTTTAAAGAACAGGGAGTTGCCTATTTTATAGTTGTAGTCTAGACTAGCAATACGGTTCTGCAACCTCGTAACTAAAGCTATAAGGTCCTCTCCTAATTCCCCTAAAGTAGTGAACGCTAGCACGCTGAAACCATATCCATGTTCTTCACATTGGGTTAGGTATTTGTTACTCTTACGAGTCGTAGCGTTTGAGATTGCCTGACCAGGCGTGAAGGAAGCTCTCCAAGTACCCGTGAACGGAGACACGTCATGGCCATTCTCCTAATTAAAAACGAGGATATCTGCCGGCCTCAAAGAATTCTCGTTGTCCGAGAGGAAGCGCAGGTTGGATTCTTTACGAACAGGGATGCCTAATTTGAAGAACAGAGAATTACCGATTAGATGAAGAGATTTGATTAGATGAAAAGAGTGATTTACAAAGAGACGGTAGGAATCCTAGCCACAAGTTGGGCACCCACCCCCTTTTGAATGGAGATGCCTAATCTTAAGAACAAAGAATTGCCGATTTTATAATTGTAATCGAAACTAGCTATACAATTTTACAAAGATAGCACACCAAGGCCATACCCGTGAATGACACATTTGTCTATGTATTTGTTTCGTTTGCGAGTAATGGCGCTCGAAATGGCTTATCCAGGCGTGTAAGTTGTTCTCCCGCCACCAGTGAAAGGGGACACCCAGTTACATCGAGACAGATGTCACGACCGTCCTCCCAGTTGTAAACAAGGATGTCCGCTGGCCGTAAGGAATTCTCGTCGTCCGATAAAAAGCCCAATTTTACTTCTTTACACGCGGACACTCCGTCTCTGTAGCACATGTCCGCAAGCAAGTCTCGGACCAAGTCGTGCCTGAACTTAAGGCCCACTTCCCTGGCACAGTGTAAGGCATGGTCTCCGAAGACGTACATGCCTCTACCGTAGCTGGGAAATAAGCTGCTCTCTTCGAACATGGGTATACCAAGTCTGTAGCTAAGCACATCTTGGAACTGCCAAGGCCCAATCGACTGGTTAAGCCCAGCTATGGGGACTGCTTTGAGGAAGTCTTGGGCATGATTGAGTTTGGTGCATTGCCATAGGATACTGTCACGTTCATACATGGTGAATCTGCTGGAGATATTCTTCTTAACAGCATCAAAGTAGAGGACTGCCAATGAGTGCATTGGGCTTGGGGCAGTAGCTTGGATGTTGAAAGAATAAGTCAAGCCACAGACCTGGATGAAACTGGACATAGCGTGCTGGTAGCTGTGATGTGTTTCTGATGCTATTTGAGCTCTGAGGATGGTGTTCTGTACCTGTTTGGTCTGAACACAAGAAGCAATATAACTATAGTGGCTGGTGTCCTCCATTGTGTAGACACCCAAACCACCATCCTTCATAGACAAGGTTGCCAGGCGCTGCTGGAGTGGACCAAACCCAACACCATCTCCTGTAACCAAGTGCCTGAGGAACTGCTGGAGATGCTGATCATAGTGGGTTGCAGAAAGCTGAAGAGCCAAGGGCCTGGTAGTCCTCATTGTGAAGTAAAGCCTGGAGACACCAGCACAATTGCGCAAGAGGAGTAACTCACATGTGGGTCATGCAAATTCTTCAGGGTCTCTATGAGATGGAGTGTCTTTACCACTCTTCCCTGCACAAAGTCACTATAAAACTTTAAGTCCAACTGACTGGACCCCCAAGTAACTTCACTACCAACACAGGCCTACTAATGTCAGCTGGGAAGATCCCCTCCATCAGGCTTTTGGGGTCAACATTAGGCCAGAAAATCTCTATTTTGGTGATGTTAAGGAACAACCCCGTCATGCAACCTTCTGTCTGGATGATGTTCAGGGCTTTGACAACCTCCATAGTGTCACCAGCAATAGTACCATCATCTAGGTACCAGGCATGTAAGTCTAATGTGCATTCTGAGGATATTCTGATGATGAGAGGGTGTAAAGTCAGAGCAAAAAATAAGGGACCTGGGGGTCACCTTGTTGGACTCCTTTTGCAAACATGAGGATGTTGTCATTATTGTAGAGCTTAGATGGTTTGGCATAGCAGATTTCCACCCACCTGGAGATGTTTGGGCATTTATCTCTGACTTCTTTGATCATGGAAGATTTATCAACCATATTGAAGGCATTTCTGAAATCAACAAGGAGCATGCTCTTGTTTAGGAAGTTACCTTGTAACTCTAGAAACATGTTGGCCGAGTGCAGGATGGCTTTCCAAACACATTGGACCGCCACACTAAACTGAAAGTCTCCAAGGTAGACAGTTATTATTATTATTATTATGCAAAATATCAATTATTATTCATACCAAAAATCACATGGATCGATCATGGTTACGAAGACAACAAGATAATATAGAAGTAAATTCTAACTTTCATTTTATCATCAACTGCCAAAACTCAACAAGTCTCCGTCTGATAACCTTCTTCCCTCAAACAGTCCTTAGTTTAGCATGCCAAATATCTTAGCCAAACATACTAATCAAGTCTACTGTTGGTTACCTAAAGTTATTTCTAAGCCAATCAAATCCCTGACCTTTTATCACTTAGCTCATGTAACCACTATCTAAACATTAACACTAATAAGTTGTTGCATCATGCATGTGATCACCTATATATACTAATGTATATTATGGATGGATAAAAAATGAATGGCAGACATATGCGCAAGCAATATCAAACTAGAATATAGGCAATTTCATTCAACTGTCAGATGAGTTTCATAGCCAAATACAATGATTTTGAATAATTAAGAAACTAAGAAAGGTATTATTAGAGCAACCTGTTTTCGCCGCACGATATTGATGTTACTTAGAATATAAACCAACAATAGTACTTCTGCAAGATCGAATCCGAATGCCACAACTCTACAAAGAACACCCACCTAACACTCCACTAATAAGTTTCTCCGCTCCCTCTTCTCCGGATTTTTCCTCCTATTGATTTCTCCTCCCCCCTCTACACTAAAATTAACCCCTTCTTTATAGATTCTTCCACCAACTAAGACCTTAGGATTAAATGGAGTCGATCTAACGGCTCACACTAAAAACCTAAAATTCCTTTCTAACTTAATTGATATTATTACCGTTAAACAAAAATCCTAATTGTTTGATTTTATTTTTTAAATATATGAATGTTACCATTTAATTCCCAAGATTCTAGTTGATAGGGAAGTGACGGCTCGTAGATAGCTTAGGGATATTAAGAGCGTCCATAATGGGACGATCAAAAGGTTGACTAAAGATTAAAAGTGATCTTTAGTCCGAAAAATCGTAGCACAGTGGGACGACAAGATATAATGGATAGTCGAAGAAATCGACTTTAGATGATTAGAAGTAGTCATTTTTCCCGACTAAACATATTATAGTCAAGCGGGCTCGTAGTGTACCGCTTGATGCTAAGCGGCGTCGTAGTAATTCGCCCAGAGCCAAGCGTTATTTTGGGACAACGTTCAGAAACACGGGCGGTAGCCTAGTAGTTCGCCTGATCAAGCGTTATTCTGAGGGTTCGTCTGATGAAACGGAGTACTAGGATCACGCCCACCACCAGGCGGGACACTAGAGATACGCCCCAATGAAACGGTGCTCTAGCAATACGCCCAACACCAGGCGGGATCCTAGAGTGCCGCTTGTGATTTGGTGTGTCCAGGCGTTACGCTAGAGCTACGTGAGATCATAGAATATCGTTGCAATATGTTTACCGTTGAGTGTACCGTTGAGATGTTACCGTTGATTTAACCGTTGCCGTTCCAATGGCTATATTTTTACACTATATATGGAATATTAATCCAATTTTATTTTACTAGACTCACTCATTGCTATCTAGTTAGTATTCAAAAATAATTAAGTTCTTTTTCATTTAATAAGTTTCCGAATTGATTAGAATTATGCCGCCATCAAGACCACGAGGTCCAAATTTTACTACATTTGAAGAACGATGTGTACAATTCATTTGTCAATATCTCAAGATTGTAGTATTGGTACCGATCAATCAGAGAAAAATTATGGTCTCGTATATTCTATCAGATGAAAGAAGCCATACCTTCGATGCCACAACGCACTTGGACCTCCCTTCAGAAACGATTTCAAATTATAAGTAAAGATGTGGCACTTTTCTCTGCAAAGGAGGCGGAAGTGGAACGTGAACATCATACTGGATGGGGCCCCGAAAATAAGGTAACTACTCATTTAATTTTGACGATTACATTAATGTTTTGAATTGTATATCCTCCACTAAATTGAATTCAAAAAATAGATTGCAGAAGTAAAGAGGCTTTTCAAGGAAGCTAATGGTGGGAAAAGTTTTAAGCATAAAGAGTGCTACACAGTTATATTAGATAATATAAAATATTCCAGACAATCGACAGCTGTTTTCGATTCATCAGAAGCTGAGTCAGATTAAGAAAGCGGTGAGCACAACCGGGAAACACAGGACTTAAGCCTACACGCTTCCAGTGGTTATGAAGACATAAGAGATATCCCTAACACATATATCCGTCAAATGGGAAAAAAAGAGGCGAAACAACAGAAGACAAAAGGGAAAGCAAAATTTAGCGCCCAACAGGAAATGATGGAAAAATTTTATAGAGAGCAAAAAAACTTCAACGCCAAATATACAGAACAAACACAAATGAAGATGGCGCAGAGAGAAGCCGAGTTTGCAGCAAACTAGCTAGGAAAGAAGCAGAAGAGGAGTTTCGTATAATGACGATGGATCTGTCCGGGATGGATGATGTATCAAGACAGTGGGTCGAACTTAAGAAGGAAGAAATTTTGAAGAAAAGATTAAACCAACCATAAAGGATTCTTTGAATACCTTAAACCTTTGTAAGGGCAGTCTTATTAGCATTGTCATATTAAGTTTCTTTTTTTATGAATTAATTTGGTTAATTTCATTTTATTTTTAACCGATATATTGTTATCTTTTAATATATCATAATTTTATTATTTATTTCAATTTTTTTTGTTTTTAAGATTAATTGAGATACAACGGTCTGATTTTACTTTGTTAAAAAAAATGACCGTTGGCGCTCCAGTTATAAAATGAACGTTGTCATACCCTATTCCACCACTATCACCTGCAAAGTCTCATCTTCTGCTTCAACAACACAATTCTTGAAAAAATTTCAAACGAAACATACATAATGGAGGGTTCAAGCTCATCACCAATTACCAAGTGTTTTCTTTGTATTTATGCTGGTCATATTGCAAGAGATTGTCCTTGGGAAGGTAGAAAATGCACACTAACCAATTGCAAAGGGTATCTGTTTCTTAGAAAAGAAAATAAAGGAAATACTGGATTTCACCCTTATGTGATGGTAAGATGAAGCGGCTCACTTCTAAAAAACCTGGATCCATTGGGAACAAATACTACTTATGTCAAACATGTAAGAAGGTTAAGTTTCAATAAATATGTAAGCAACTGTTGGAATATGTATGAGCTAAGATAATGTCATACTATTATAACTAGGTAATAAAGAAAATAACTTTGCAACTGCATATGTTGTTCACTTAATAGAGTACCCAAATCTCATAAACAATAATATTATTCAATTAATCAAATAATTATCCACAACCCAACTAAAATTAATTAAATATTTTTTCAAATTTTACTTAAATTAAACAATTTCTTCTATTCAATTAAACCCAAAAATTATAATTATCAAATATAAATTCAATTCAATTAAAATACCAACAAAAAATTAATCCGAATTTTAACTTAAATTCA
The DNA here is from genome assembly GCA_023531435.1 of Papaver californicum. Classification (NCBI taxonomy): domain Eukaryota; kingdom Viridiplantae; phylum Streptophyta; class Magnoliopsida; order Ranunculales; family Papaveraceae; genus Papaver; species Papaver californicum. The sequence goes on from JAJJMC010024235.1 coordinate 5,959, forward strand.
ACAATTTATTTTATTCAATTAAAACCTAAAATTCTATTCAATTAAACCCTTAAATTATATTCAATTAAACCCTAAAATTCTCATTATAAATTAATTTTATAAAGTTTAGTGTTATTATAAATAAAGAAGGAAACCAGAATGGGGAGGGCTCCTAGCAGCTCGCCTGGAATCCCAGGCGGTGTGCTAGGACACCGCCCGTACCATTCTACTCACACACAAAGTTCGCACATGTGCACATTCTTCAGGTGTGCTGCTAGAACTTCGCCCCATCAGGCGTGATTCTGGGATAACGCCCGTCTCTCAAACATGGCCCTAGGATATCGTCCAATACCAGGCGTTACGTTAGGATCCCGCCTCATAATGAGCAAGACGCTAAGATTCCACCTCGAGCAAGCGTTATCCTAGGATTACGCCCGTGTTTTCAAGCGAATTGCTGGAACACCGCCCAACACCAGGCGCATCGCTAGAACAGCGCCCGACTATACACGGTTGTTCTTGGGCCGGACTAAAGACTAAATTTTTTAGTCTTTGGTGGTTTAGTCTGATCGCATGATTGTGGATGCCCTAAGGTACTAAAAGAAGACAGCTACTTAGTGGACTTAGGGAGTCGGATGGGCTACTGGTCCATTATAACATTTTGAAATTGGTTGGTCATTTTTAGTTCATTTTTAGTAGTCTAATCTATTCTTTCACGATCCAAGTTTTGGGCTCTTCTCGCTTTAATGCCACAGACCACTTCGGATACGATCTTGCCGTAATTTTTACGACCCATATATATATATATATATATATATATATATATATATATATATAATGTGGGTGTCTACGATTGCCCCTCTTTGCCATAGGTTGGGTGCAACCGAAAGGTAAAGCCATGATCTAATTTTTTACAGTAGTATAAGTCCTAAATATTTGTTGGATTCCTCACTTATAATTATCCGGGGTGACATTGTAAATTCACCCGAATTATTTCTAAGTATTTTGATTTTGTACAAATACACATCGTTGTGATAAAGATCACGACGAACCGGTATTCGTGCCATTCCAGTATAGCGAAAACAGGTAGCACTTTGTTTAATTACATTGATGCTCCTATAACATGCTACGTCATATGACTCAATTGCATCGTCTGAGTAATAGATCTTCAATCTTTATGACTTCATTTGAAATCTTCTCATCATTTATGATTCTTTCTACGATCCACTTATAACGTGGGATAAAAGAATGCTTTATCTATCTTCATGATTTCCAGTAACCTTCACTTTTGCATCAAAGATCTGAAAATCCTGAAATTGGTGACCTTGAAAAAAAAAACTAACTAGTAGAACATGTTCCTAATATATGAAATACTAAGTAATCCTATTTATTTACTTTTTTGTAATGCTAACTACTCAGATCAAATGGTTGACCAATTCCTCTGTGGATAACTTTCTAGTTAATTCTTGAATCTTCTCGAAATTCTGCTTGCTTTATCTTCTTCGACCTTTTTCTTGGAATATCATTTATTACCTTCTGAGTAATTGGTTTCTTGAACCTTATGCTGGAAAAATCATTTATTGTCTTCTGATAGGTTGCTTTCTTGAACCTTGTGTTGGGATAATCATTCGTTGTCTTCTGATTGAACCTTGTGATGGGAAAATCATTCATAGTTTTCTTGAACCTTCTACTGGGAAAATCGTTCATTGCATTATGATTAGTTGCTTTAGGAATATCATTCATTTCCATTGGTTAATTGTTCCTTCATTTTCGAAATTTAATAACATGGCCTTGTATGAAACTGTTTCCTCAAGTAGATGATTCATCATCTTGCCTTTATATGGTGTAGGAAACTCATCTTAGGATATTCTGAATCTCTCCTCCTTCTTATCATATGGCTTCCACATCCATTCTGGTCTTAGTTGCAATGGTTCCTCTTCTATCAAATTAACTGCGTGTGTCTTCAGTTTTGACACATTCTTTCACTTAACCCATATTTTAGTCATATCGATCTTTTCTTCCTGAGGTTCCTTTCAAGGTTGATCTTCCTTACTCTAATTGACAAACTTTACTTTTTTAGTCGGTTCAGGTTTTTGTTTTTTGTGGTGGCTTGCCAGTATTCTCGAACCCTTTGCTAATGCCAAGTACATTATTCTCCAAAATATGTTTCCTACAAACAAAAACAAAATCTTTTTTTTTTTTTTTGGATTTTTAAAAATATTTTGAAAACTGTAAATAAAAGACGACTTATTTACAAATTCAGGTGATTCAAGACCCTTAATTAGACGGATTAACCCAACAGAATGAGTTAGAGACTTACCTGACCCCAGTCTCTATTGTGCTTACCTCTTTTCCTTCATCCACTTTTCTTTCAAACTTCAACCCGAGTGATGGTGTTGCGGGAGCGCAATTACATTTTCATTCCTGAAATGAGGTGGCTTGTAAATTCTTCCATTTCTTGTTAGATTTTGAACTTCGCAACCTTCAGGTTTCCAATCCAATATTTTTGAAAGATGCACTGGTTTTGTATCACCTATCAATTTTGGAAAAATGTCTGATAGATAAAATGGCTTCACATGAGATTGGCTTGCTGCAGGTACTGGATCTGACAAAATATCTGAGAGGTAGACTGGACTTGCTGATGGTTGAACGGGATCAGACAAAATTTCTGAAATATGAACAGACCTAACAGGCGCGGCCCGCTTTGGTAGAATGTCAGAGATATGCACAGGTTATGCTAGAAATCGGTTAGTGTTCAGAACCTTCAGCTGATGTTAAACTTCATAATATCCTGCATTAATTCATAAAGAAAAACAAGATGATTAGTTGAATTAAATGAATTCACAGTTTGTACCTGATCTGAGAAGAGCTCACTAATGTGGATGGTCGATTGACCACAGATTCTTGCTTGTATATTAAGTCGGCTAAATTGGTTTCATTTTCTGCCAAGACAAAATTGACCATGGGTTCCCTTTGATGATAGGGTAATGGGTTTCTGTTTGTATTATTTCCTTGTCTCGCCAGTGGAAAATTGTTTCGACTCGATAAGATCCTAAACTGTATGCCTGAGAGCGGCACATTTGTTGGTACAATGTCCATCTTCATTATGGTATTCACATCTCGCATTCGGATTAAACCAATTTGGTGGGTTTGGCAAAGGTGGCTTCATAACTAGTAGCTTAATTAACCCTCTTTTGATTAACCCTGGTAGCATTTGGATCATTGGATGCCTCAACTCAGTGAAATTCCTCTGCGGACTTCTATATCTTCCTTGATTCCAGTTCTGGCTCTTCCCTGGTATGGTCATGTGGGTGCTGCAATTGCTGATACAACTGTTATAATATTCATTTGATCTTCGTCCATAGATGTGGACACTCCATCATTTTTCCTATTAGAGTTTCCCTGGTTGGTTAACATTGTCATTTTGTTTGTTTCTAATGCTATTTCAGTTTGTGAACCCGCCTTCCATAAAGAGAGTAATGTTGGATGGTAAGACGAGCTCAACCAGTTCAAATATCCATAGTTCAAGCAGTTCATTATAATATCTACCATCTCTTCTTCAGTCAATTTATCATCGAGCTCTAATGCCTTGGTCCTCCAACGTGGAAAGAATTCCGTAAAGGACTCATTGGGTCCTTGTTTGACTGCCACCAAATATTTGTGGGTGAATTGAATGTTGATAACCTATGTAAACCTTCTTACAAACATATTGATCATATCCTTCCATGTCAAAACTAGACTTGGGTCTGTTTTCATCAGCCACCTTAAGGTCGTCACGGTCAAACTTATCTAGAACAACTTTTCTAACAACCTGTCACTAATACCAATAGTTTCAAGTACCCAACATACATACGAGTATGGGTTTTTAGGCACCCATTTCCATCAAATTTGTCCATCTCCGGAAATTTGGAGTTCGTTGGTAAATGAATCTCGGGATAAGGATACACCATGTATGCATCAATAGTACCCCCTCCTATCTTCTGCAGGGTCCTTTCGGTCTCCTTGAGACTCTGAGCCAACTGTCTTCTCTTGTTGTGGTGTCTCTTATTTCTTCAAAATTGCCATATTTAACCTCTCTATTATTATGGTTACTATTGTCATCCCTCATTCCGGACCTCTCATATTCTACTAGAGACTCGGTCTCGAGAGTCAGCTTCTTAGTCTCGGCTTTCATCTCCGCTTTCAATTCGGTGAACTTGGTATCTAACATCTTCTGGAATTATACGCGCAACCAAGCCACTGCCCCCACATCGTAAATCACTTCAGATTCTTTGGCCATCTTTTGTGCAAACTTTCGTGTTCCAATTTTTAAGGAAACAAACAAAAAGTATATGGTAACACATGAGTCATTATGCCTCGGATTTTTGCAACAATGAATGCAGTTTATGATCAACCTAAAAAGGACATTTTTATGTTTCGTACGTGCATGTAGGTTCCACCAATTCTTGGGTAAGCTTGGGTTACCTTTAGCAGAATATACCTCAGACGTAGTTAAACCAGTCTTCTTTGGTACTAGGCTAAGGCTTTTGGTGGTTCGGCTGATAACGCCCAAAGGGTTCAGCTTACTGGCTACAAATTTTTCTAAGAATTGGACTCCGTAAGATACGATATGGAATGCAACATGTTATGGGTGCATGCACGTGTGTTTTCAAATACCGATTGTCAAATCAAAACCCTAAAATCCCAAATATGTTTCAAGTTAGATTCTCAAAGTCCTCAATAAAGTCGTCACTGTAGATATCGCCAAAATCCACGGGACGAAACCCAATAGATTTTTTAAGTTTCTTAAATGGTTATACACTTAGAATTATTATTTTATAAAGCCGTCATCCAATTAGGAAAGTTGGGACAGAAAATAAGCACTAGTCCAAATTCAGAAACGGTCCGGGAATCAATTACGGACTAGGAAGGTGTGAGGCACCTAGCTCGTCCAATCCGAAGATCGGCCTTTGCTTTATAATCGGGATTTTAAGGTTTCTAACCATATGACAAAATATGATATAATAAATTGATAAAAAAAATATAAAAAAATATTAGATGTACAAATTCACGCTTTTCCCAATCAAGCCCAAACCTGTTCTCAAAACAAAACTCAATTATTATTTATTTTTGTTGTAAAAACAATCAAAAATTATTACTATTGAAAATCAAATCTATTATTATTATCATTGAAAATCAAATCTAAAACAGTTTGTAAATGACAAGAAAGATTATTATTACTACTATATTTATTATGTTGATAAAATTCCTGTAACAGTGAACAAACCAAACAGAAGCTTGAAAATAGTTAAGGGTTAGAACAAATAGCACACTTCAGAAAATCACACAAACACAGAGAAATGGAGTCGCCTGTTCAACAAACTGCCCTTAACTCGATATTTGTTAGGTACACCTTTAGAAAAGTGTTGTTATACCTTTAGAGATGACAAATCGAATCCAGGATAAAACCACATGATACCAACCCAGTTAGCAAAAATCGTCGGCCCGTTGTGAACTTAACAGTAGAAAAAGATGAAAAATAAACTAGTGCGCATACATAGCAGGAAGAGGGGATAAGTCGTCAGGTCAGTGGCTACGATTGGGGTAAGTGTAAATCTGATTTTTGTTTTTCTTTTATAGAAGAAGAAGACTGTTGATTTTTTCAAACGGTCAAAATTCATTTAATTCAACATATTTAATTCGAGATATTTAATTAAAATATTTTTTTATTAAACCTGATTTAATTTTATAAATACAAAACGGTCAAATATTTAATGTATAGAATTAAAATATAAAACCGTTGGATCTTTGATGGGTACACGTATGCACTCGCAGGCACACGCCAAGGCTTACACCAATGGTCACGCCAAGGGTCGCGCTAAGGCTCGCGCCAATGGTCACGCTAAGGATCGCGCCAAGACTCGCACCAAGGCTCACGCAAGCTCCGCAAGCACGCGGCCCGCGGTGCTTCGGTGCGAAGCACCGCACATGTCTGCATTTGCCCACTAGTCCATTTCCTAAGTCCATATACAATCCACTAGTTCTTTTTCCTTATATAGAACGTTTGTGGTAATAAGGATAAACTTCCTCCTTGGTTTACCCAATATGGGACAAACCAAAGTTTTCTCATTCACTAAGAAGTGAAAATGGATGACTTAGATGTTTCCACCCCAAGTTTGGACTAGTGACCCTAGGTCCCTTTAAAATATATTAAGTAACAAAATTAGTTTTAAGTAACAAATCCATTTTTAATTCTAACAATCCCCCACATGAATGAATAAAGCGATAAATCAGAGAACCGGAAAACGAGAAATACCTCTTAAGCAATAGGTGTCCATAAGGAATTGAACCTCTGCTTAGTGAGAAGTACCAGAACTACTTGATGGACAGTGAACACGATGTCTTGAACTGCCATAGTTTGGTGTAATTCATCAATAGCTCCTTACGCGATATATCTCTCAAGAGTGTTGTTAAGTTCACGCCGTTGTGTCCGTTTTGGCCCTGGACATATCCCATTTCTCAAAATGCTCTAGAGAATCAGCTCAATTCTCATAGGAAGCACCACTTCCTCATTCAGATAGGTGAGTTCTATCAAGAGTGTTAGCTGCTACACCCCATTTCAATATTAAATTGAAACTATAGAACTCATTAAGACTTTACTATAAGTCATCCTCACATGCAGTCACACTATCACGTCTACACCATAGGGAAGGGACAGAGAAAATAATTCGCTGATAGTGTTTAATTTTTACCCGCCACAAATTAGTTGTCTCATTCAAAACCTTGATCTTGGGATCTCCAGTCTGCAAGGTTGAGTAACCTTCATGGCAAGTTTTAATTTATGAGATTAAGTTCCATCGCTCTTGATGCCTTACTAACTATCTCCTTGGACAAGCCTTTCGTCAAAGGGTCCGCGATATTCTCCTTAGTTGTTTTATAGAATTGTGTCTTCTCCTAATATGAATAGATTTTCCGTTATAGTTGCTGCTTTTAGCATTAGCTATTGCAGCTTGACTATCACAATGTATAGATATAGCTGGCACAGGCCTATGCCAGAGAGGTATGTCTTCTAAAAAACATCTTAGCCAAGCGTCTTCCTCTCCTGCTTTATCTAACACAGCAAACTCGGATTCCATAGTGGATCGAGCGATAAGGTCTGTTTGGAACTCTTCCAAGACACTGATCCACAGCCTAGAGTGAATATGTATCCACTCGTAGACTTAGACTCCTCTGAGTCTACTATCCAGTTTGCATCACAGTATCCTTCAAGAACAGCGGGGTGTATTTCATAACTCAAACGGTAGTATAAAGTGTATTTAGATACCTCAACACTCTGAAAAGTGCATCCCAATGCTCATGTCCCGGATTACAGGTATACCTACTTAGTCTACTCACAGCATAAGCAATGTCTGGCCTTGTGCAGTTCATTAAATACATCAGACTTCCTATGACACGTGAATATTCAAGTTGCGAGACTCCATTGTCTTTGTTTTTCTTGAGATTGCAAGAAGGGACAAATGGAGTACTTGCTGGTTTACTATCAAACTGGTTAAATTTCTTAAGAACTGATTCAACATAATGAGATTGACTAAAACTGAATTTATTAGACTCCTTTCTAATTTTCATCCCTAGGATTACATCAGCAGGACCTAAGTCTTTCATGTCAAAGTTCTCACTCAACATGTTCTTAGTGGAATTAATGATTTCTAAGGTTGTACCTAGTATAAGCATATCATCAACATACAAGCATACAATCACACAGGCATAATTGATAGATTTAGTGTACACACATTTATCAGCTTCATTTATTTTAAATCCACTAGAGAACATTACATGATCAAATTTTTCATGCTATTGTTTCGGTGCTTGTTTCAAGCCATATAAAGAATTTTTAAGTCTACACACTTTGTTTTCATAACCCTTCACTACAAAGCCTTCAGGTTGGTCCATATAAATTTCTTCATCTAATTCACCATTTAGAAACGCAGTTTTTACATCCATTTGATGTATTTCTAGGTTATGAATTGCAGCGATTGCAATTAGCATCCTAATGGAAGTAATTCTAGTGACTGGTGAATAAGTGTCAAAGAAATCTACACCTTCTATTTGTTTATAGCCCTTAGCTACTAGTCTAGCTTTATACTTTTCCACAGTTCCATCTACCTTATGTTTTCTCTTAAAGATCTATTTACAACCTATGGGTTTGCATCCTGGAGGTAAATCTACTATCTCCCAGGTTTCATTCTGAAAAATAGAATACATCTCACTAATCGTGGATTCTTTCCACCATGGAGCTTCAGACGAAGTCATGGCTATTTATAGGTTTGTGGATCAGTTTCAACTAAACAGGTTATGAAGTCTGGCCCAAAAGATTTTTCTATTCTAAGTCTTTTGCCTCTTCTAGGTTCATAGACAGGTTCATCTTCTTCTATCGGTAAAATATGGCTAGAAGAAGGGACATCTAGGGAATCATCACATATAATGCGAGATTCAGATTTCAACGGAAACACATTTTCAAAAAATGTAGCATCCCTAGATTCCATAATGGTGTTCACACCAATTTCTGAGTTCTCAGAACACACAACCATAAACCTATAAGCAGTGGTGTGTTCGGGATATCCTATGAAGACACAATCAACTGTTTTAGGTCCTATTTTAGTCCTCTTAGGTGGAGGAATAGAGACCTTGGATAAATACCACACTTTGAGGTATCCATATGAGGGTTGTTTGCCTTTTCATAATTCAACGGTGATTTGACTGATCCTTTAAGGGGCACTCTGTTCAGGATATAGCAAGCTGAGAGGACGGCCTCCCTCCCAAGTTCGCCGGAAGTCCTGAACTGATTAACATGGCATTCATCATCTCCTTAAGGGTTCGGTTTTTCCGTTCAGCCACTCCATTAGATTATGGTGAATAAGGAGGAGTTACCTCATGAATAATGCAATGTTGTGCACAAAATTCTCCTATAGGGATTACATATTCACCTCCACGGTCAGATCTAATGGTTTTAATTGTGGCGTTCAATTGGTTTTCTACTTCTAATTTATATAATTTAAATGCTTCTAAAGCATCATCTTTTCCTTTAAGCAAGTAAATATGACAGTATCTAGTACAGTCATCTATGAAAGTGACAAACCATTTTTTACCACCTCTAGTTTGGATTGATTTCATATCAACTAAGTATGAGTGAATTAACTCTAAGGGATTAGAATTTTTGTGGACATTTTTCTTAAAGGGCTTCTTTGCATATTTTGATTCTACACAAACTTCACATTTATGTTCATATTCCAAATTTAATTTTGGAATGCATCCATAGTTTTCCAATTTGTTCATTGAATTATAATTTACATGACCAAGTCTACCATGCCAGATATTCAATGAGATAACAACATAAGAAGAATCAACTTTATTAACTTCAATAGAGGTTACAGATAATTTGTATAGGCCTTCAGCCTTATAGCCCTTTCCCACAAAATCATTTCCCTTAGTGATAATCACTTTCCCAGACTCAAATACAATCTTAAAGCCCTTATCATCTAGCACACCACTTGAAACGAGATTCTTGCAGATGTCTGGTACGTGTAAAAATTCATTCAATATGAGGATTTTCCCAGAAGAGAGCTTCAGCGAAATTTTTCTTTTTCCTGCAACCTGTGCTGCAGATGAATTACCCATATAGAGTTTTTCTCATTCTCCTACCGTCTGATAGGAGGTGAACATGTCTTTACTTCCGCAGACATGTTTGGTAGCTCCAGAGTCTATCCACCAGTCTCTCATATTGGCAACTAAGTAAACCTCAGACACCGTGCCAGAAAACTCATTTTTACTACTTTCAACTGAATTTACATTTGTTTTCTTAAAATTCGCATCTTTGCGTTTTCTACAATGAATTGCCATATGGCCAGACACACCAAAAACATAACATGCTCCCTTAATTTTACCAATAGAAGATTGTTGTGGTCCAGACCTAGAGTAGAAAATTTGTGTTCGAGAACGTGAGCTTTGTTTGACATGTCTCTTGCAGAAGAAACATTCTTGTCCTTTGAACACAACAATTCTTCAACTTGGATTTTCTTGCCCAATCCTACCATGGAAATTTCACCAGTTTCATGCCTTAGTCTTCTCTTGTATTTAGCCCAGGAATTTGGCAATTTTTCAATAACAGCAGAAACTTGAAATGTTTCGTCAATAAAAATTCCTTCAGCAATTATTTCATTAATATTTTTTTGCAGCTCCAGAAACTGATCAACCACTAATTTATCATTCATCATTTTATATTCCAGAAAATGTGCAACCAGAAATTTTTTACTTCCTGTTGTTTCTGCTTCATATTTATCTTGTATTGCAGTCCATAAATTGTAAGCATTAAAATTATCCTTATCATTGTAAAAATCATATAAAGCATCTTCTAGGCAGTTCAAGATATGATTTTTGGCCATATAATTACTTCTCTTCCAACTTTCTAAGTCCTGTAATTTTTCAGGTTCATTCAGAGACTCATCAAACGGCTTCAGAACCATATCATCTAGCATGTGGAAACTCAAGAAAAATAACATTTTTGACTTCCATCTCTTGAAGTCCTTCCCAGAAAATTTCTTAGGTCTGTCAACATGAGTCTTCACCATTGTTACAGAAGTAAAATTTTTCAAATTAAACAATTATCGAGTTAAGATTGTTGATACAATTCCTGTAACAGTGAACAAACCAAACAGAAGCTTGAAAATAGTTAAGGGTTAGAACAGATAGCACACTTCAGACAATCACACAAGCACAGAGAGATGGAGTCACATGTTCAACAGACTTCCCTTAACTCGATATTTGTCAGGTACACCTTTAGAAAAGTGTTGCTATACCTTTAGAGATGACAAATCGAATCCAGGATAAAACCACATGATACCAACCCAGTTAGCAAAACTCGTTGGCCCGTTGTGAACTTAACAGTAGAAGAAGATGAAAAATAAACTAGTGCGCATACAAAGCAGGAAGAGGGGAAAAGTCGTCAGGTCAGTGGCTACGACTGGGGTAAGTGTAAATCTGATTTTTGTTTTTCTTTTATAGAAGAAGAAGACTGTTGATTTTTTCAAACAGTCAAAATTCATTTAATTCGAGATATTTAATTAAAAGATTTTGTTTATTAAACCTGATTTAATTTTATAAATACAAAACGGTCAAATATTTAATGTATAGAATTAAAATATAAAACCGTTGAATCTTTGATGAGTACACATATGCACTCGCAGGCACACGCCAACGGTCGCGCCAAGGCTCACGCAAAAGCACACGCAAGCTCCGCAAGCCCGCGGTGTTTCGGTGCGAAGCACCGCACATGTATGCATTTACCCACTAGTCCATTTCCTAAGTCCATATCCAATCCACTAGTTCTTTTCCTTATATAGAACGTTTGTGGTAATAAGGATAAACTTCCTCCTTGGTTTGCCCAATATGGGACAAACCAAAAATTTCTCATTCACTAAGAAGTGAAAATGGATGGCTTAGATATTTCCACCCCAAGTTTGAACTAGTGACCCTAGGTCCCTTTAAGATATATTAAGTAACAAAATTAATTTAAATAACAAATCCATTTTTAATTCTAACATATTACTATGTAAAATATCAATTATTATTAATACCAAAAATCACATGGATCGATCATGGTTACGAAGACAACAAAATATTATAGAAGTAAATTCAAACTTTCATTTTATCATCAACTGCCAAAACTCAACAAGTCTCCGTCTGATAACCTTCTTCCCTTAAACAGTCCTTAGTTTAGCATGCCAAATATCTTAGCCAAACATATCAATCAAGTCTGCTGTTGGTTACCTAAAGTTATTTCTAAGACAATCAAATCCCTGACCTTTTATCACTTAGCTCATGTAACCACTATCTAAACATTAACACTAATAAGTTGTTGCATCATGCATGTGACCTATATAAACTAATGTATATTATGGATGAATAAAAAATGAATGGCAGACATGCGCAAGCAATATCAAACTAGAATATAGGCAATTTCATTCAACTGTCAGATGAATTTCATACCCAAATACAATGATTTTGAAAAATTAAGAAACTAAGAAAACTATTATTAGAGCAACCTGTTTTCGCCGCACGATATTGATGTTACTTAGAATATAAACCAACAATAGTACTTCCGCAAGATCGATTCCGAATGCCACAACTCTACCAAGAACACCCACCTAACACTCCACTAGTAAGTTTCTCCGCTCCCTCTTCTCCGGATTTTCCTCCTATTGATTTCTCCTCCCCCCTCTACACTAAAATTAACCCCTTATTTATAGATTCTTCTAACAACTAAGACCTTAGGATTAAATAGAGTCGATCTACCGGCTCACACTAAAAACCTTAATATCCTTTCTAACTTAATTGATATTATTACCGTTAAACAAAAATCCTTATTCTTATTTGATTTTATTTTTTAAATATATGAATTTTACCATTTAATTCCTAAGATTCTAGTTGATAGGGAAGTGACGGCTACATGATAGATAGCTTAGGGATATTAAGATACCAAAAGGAGACAGCTACTTAGTGGACTTAGGGAGTCGGATGAGCTACAGGTCCATTATAACATCTTGAAATTGGTTGGTTATTTTTAGTTCATTTTTATTAGTTTAATCTAGTCTTTCACGATCCAAGTTTTAGGTTCTTCTTGCTTTAATGCCACGGATCACTTCGGATACGATCTTGCGGTAATTTTTACGACCCATATGTATATATAAAATTGGGGTATCTACGTTATGTGAGTCAGAGTTATCACAAGATGTTTCATAAAAAATGCATCAAAAGCAAATTATATTGTCTCCTGGAAACTCTGAAGCTGGTAACAATTGGTGAAAAATCTGGGAGTGATCTTATGTCCAAAGTTTTGTACGGATGTCTACTACAACATGTTAAAATGGGACATCAATCGGATAAACGAGTTAAGAATTATGGAAAAAACGGTAAGCGGTGTCGGGTCTGAAAATTGTCAGAATTTTCCTGGATACTTCCTGAATTCTACTGTTAGGTCGTTTTGACACCCTAAACAAGCTCGGAATTGTTTTATAATAAAGATAGAGGGGTTGATCATCCAAAACGGAGGTCGTATGAAGATCTGACAGCTTTTTTCCCAAGCACTATAGTTCTGAAATTTTGTAACGACGAAAGATATATAAATACTTTGCAAATTCAAGCATAGTTATGCTTATACGAGAAACTCGAGGTGTTTATATGGTTTATTATTGTTATAAAGAAGAGAAAAACTTATATGGGGAGGATCCAAGTTAGTGGAAGAGTCCATCATTGCTTCACCTCCATTATTATCTCATCATCAATAGTAGCAGATTCAGATTCTTCATAAAGCTCCTCTCTACAAGATGCTTCTTCAAGCTCCTGGTTCTCATGTTCATATCCATCCTCTATACTCGCGGTGTCTCCCGAAGCCTCAGGAGCGTCAATGGGGTCAACACAAACGTTTGTACTCACATGTTACAATAAGACGATAAAGCAAATTATAATTTGTAAAATGCAGAAGTATCGAGAATGAAAAATAAAAGACTTACATTATTACGAGGGAAAGACTTGCTTCCAGGAAGAATTATCTGTGGTCCTTGCTTTACAAGCTGGGGACTATCAACAGCGACAGAAATAACATCCATCTAGGATGAACAACACGCGCCTGAAGTTTGTAAATTGGAACTACAAGCTTTGTCTTTCTTGGAAAGGACGCCACTCATCATTACGAAGGTTCTAAGATGGATTCTTTAAAGCGACTTCTCTCTTCATTCCAGAAGTGTGTGTACATAGCTGATGCCCGAGGATTCCTACCTCGATATAAGAAAGGGATGCTTATTCCTTTATCAAGGAAGACATTCAAACTCTTCTTCAATTCTTTAACAAAAGGGGATGCACCGTGACCACGAGGAACTTCCTGGTTAAAGCTCATCTGATGAGCCGCACGATCAATGTTGTATGCCTGCACTAAATAACCTTCTGAAAAAAAAGTGAGGATGTAATCTGGGGTGGAGCTATTCATAAATAAGTTCTGTCCAGGAGAAAAAATATTAATCTTTTTCTTTGGTCCTGACCAGAGAACCATCTCGACCGCTTCAACAGAAGTAGTTGGTGGAAGTATGTGCTCATGCTCACAATCCCAAGGCCTGAAGTTCACCTCATCAAGGACATCAATCAAATAAGCTAAATTTACATAGGTAAGACTTGTCTTATACCAACGGTGGATCCTTGTGAATTCAATATCTCCGTTCAGATGCAAAGGTTTTTCCAAAGGCGCGTATTTTGGGAAATGTTCCCATAACCATGCTTGAAGAAATACAATATGAACACAGGAATCGATCTTCATAAACCCATTAGAAATTTTTTTATTACGATACAAGGAGTCTAAATGAGAATACAAATAACCAAGAAATAATTTACCAAGAAGGAGGTATTCACCATCATCAAGCGCCACGGCCAAGGGAACAACTAAGAGCTTCAATATGCCGACAGGGAAATCTTCAAAGACATCTCTAGAAAACCAGAGTATCAGAAACGTTGTTATGTTCAAAGGATCATTAATAGCAAGGATGTTAGCACTAGTCTCACCATTCACCAGTAATCAATCCTCTTCACATAGTGTGTACCACATCGAACCACCCCTCGCTAAAGTTCTTCTATAGGATTTTCAATAGGAAGAGTCCCAGCAACCGGGAGCTGTAATAAACTAACTACATATTCTAGAGTAATCGTTAGCTCACCCCAGTCGCATATAGCAGAATCGGTTGGTTCATACCAACGTGAAGCAAAAGTTAAAGGATCTTTAACATCCTTGAAAACCCGTAAATTCTCAGACATTCTTACAGCATGAAGTATTCAGGCATCTCTAAAAACCTTAACCACCGAAGAATCATTCAACATTATTTTACACCAGCTTACCCACTTTTTCATAGGAACTTGATGTGTCTTGAAATCAACAGAAGAAGCCACATAATCTCCCATCTGCAAAGAAAGTCTCGGAACAGTCTCAAGAGCAACTCTCTAATGAGTAGCATACTTCTCAGAGTTAGGGAAAAAGCAACCAATAAAGACAGGGGGTATTTTAACTTCTTCAGAAATTATCCAAAGAACCTATCACGAGTATGAGGTACGCTTTCAAGAAATGTTCTATCAGATATTTCCTCTATATTCTGACCATAGGTTGCACCAGCATCACTATCGTGCTTGTTAGCCATCTACAATGAATTCAAGTTTTCTTGTATATCAACAAAAATAGGATTCTACGTGTTGTATAAAAAAAGGCAAGAATTTGAAACCCTAGCTTATCCCATTTAAGGGTATTAAAAGCGAGAACAATTCTTATTGATACTAAATAAGCAAAAGCTAGGGTTACGAAGAAAAAAAATATATAATCGCATGAAGGAATGAATGATGGAAAAGCTTAAACAATACTCACCTCACGCATCGCCAAAGAAGACTTCTTATTGGTCGCGTGCTCGAATAATGCAGAGGACGCGAAGCTGCTTCTTGCTGGTCACGTGCTTGCGTAATGAATAGGAGCAGAGCTGCTTCCTGTTGTTCGCGTTCTCAAGCAACGAGGAGGAAGCGAAGCTGCTTCTTGTTAGTGGCGATCTTCCCTGACACAAACTCGAAGAGCAAATAATCATATTTTGCTTGCATGCACAAAAATAAGAGAATAAGAAGGAGAAGCGACGCTGGCATATATATATTGAGTTATGAAGAGTCCTAATTGGATTAGAAAACCGAGTTTAAAAACTCAAGGGAGTTTGACGCTAACAATATTTTTCTTCCGGAGTAAGCTACATTTCCTGACAAGAACGTAGATACCTACTAATCCCATCAAGGATTAATGCTAAGGGGCACTTATCCCAGTACCTAAAAGTTAGAACCTAAGTACATCGTCTTATAATATTAAAATTTCGATTATGCATATATAATTTTTATAAGCATATTGTCATCATCTAGTGCTTACTGTACAACATTACTGTTCTTCACTAAGTAAGGGACTTAATGTAGATGGTAATTTTTTGACAAAGGGTAGAATTATAAAATTTCCCTCTGCCTGGAAGAAGGAAAATAGAAGTATATGCGCATATTTATGCGCATATTCCTAGCTTTATACTAAAACATGAAATATTGTATCTCAACTTATATATTTCGCAAGCGAATTAAGAATAAAATTTCTCTAAACAACTGCAGGCATTCTAAACTGATCATGTAATCTCTCTAATATACACAATATTTATACCATGTCGAATCAGTCTAAAGTCGCATAAATTCCACAGTTGGATTCATTGAACTCGGCTCGAATGCACATTGATGTTTCAATAACATTTATCAAATTTTGGAATAGCCAATGTTTAATCCCCAAATATGCATTTTAGCTTAATACTTTGCTCGCAAAGAACACATCACAAATAATTGTCCCGAGCTTGAAATATGACACTTTAGCATTCTGCTCAAGGGAAAGCCACAAATTATGCATTGTTCCTCTTGGACGCGCCACAAGCAAAGAACAATACCTTCAAAGACGCATTGTGCCTCTGAGATAGGCTAGCCTTAGTCTTTTCCTGCGTTAGCACAAGGTTAGCACTAGCGCTACCAAAGCAGCGTCCCAAGGACGCATTAGCATTGGCGCCAAAGCGCTATCTTCCTTGTTAAGCAGCGTCCCTAGGGACGCTTTAGTATTGGCCCTAAAGCGTTAGCTTCCTTGTTAAGCAGCATCCCAGGAACGCATTAGCGTTGACGCTAAAAGTACTAGCTTCATGTTTTAGCAGCGTCCTAGGGACGCACTAGCATTGGCGTTAATGAGTTAACTTCTTGTCTTAGCAACGCATTATCATTTGTTGCGCTAAAACGCTAGCTTCATTGCTAGCAGCGTCCCTAGGGATGCATTACCCTTCTGCGCTAAAGTGTTATCTTCCTTGTTAGCAGCGTCCCAGGGGACGCATTAGTATTTGCTCCTAAGGAGCTAGCGCTAGATTGCTAGCTACTCCGTTAGCAATGCATTAAATTTGAGCTAAGGTGCTAGCTTTGCTAGACGCTCCCTTAGCAACACATTAAATTTGCGTTAAGGCACTAGCTTGCTAGCCTAGCTGGCTGTTTCCCTTAGAAATGCGTCATTCTTTTTCAGCGTTAGTCTAATGCCAGCACTAGCCCTATATGGTTATCTAATAATCCTACCTCCTCGCAATTTTGGCTTCAAACACTTCCAGAATTATACTGTCATAGACCGGGAAATTCCGCCTGGAGCGCTGCGCGCTGAGAAGGCCGAAGCTCCCGATGCGCGCCTTGAAGTACATCTCTCGCCAGGAAGATGTAGGTCGATTTGCCTTACTAAGCATGTTTTATGAGCATGAGTCTCGAAAAGTAGTTTCCATACTGCTCCAACTCATCTCTTGTTCTACTGAGGGCATAAGGCCTTAAAAGCCAATGGTAATGCCTTTGGCATGCGTCATTTGCTTACGATCATTTTTCCCAGCCAAAGTCATCCCTTGGACTAGCCATAGGCTATTTCAGTCCTAATTTCTATTTTCCTTAACTCTGTTTCGACCATGCGTTGGAGCCTGCACTGATCTTGCTCTAGCCAAGGGTGCAACATCCAGGCACATGCTATTCCATATCGTAAAGGTTGATAGAAAGTATGAACAATCCTTCGAATGGAATTGTAACTACCTTATCGAGTGTGGCAACAATCATCCCTTGACTTGGCATTGCCGAGCCAAAAGATATGAGCTACCATAATGTAACAATCATCTCTAAATTAAATGATATGAGCAACAAGGTGTTGCACCTCAATGCATTGCATTGTGGATGCCTACGTATCTAACCCGTACCTTGGAGGGATCAAGCATGACCGTAGTTCATCCATAAAGGGAAAAACATCTTAAGCCTATTAAGGCAGAGCCAACATCGAAAGGGGCCAATCGTTTCGACAGGATATGCTTAGGCATATAAAATCCGCGTCTAAAAATTTTCAAATTGATGTAGCAATGCCAAAGGCCTAACAAATCCTAGTACACATAGGCCAAGAGATTTTTACAAGGATGCACCAGCTTGTGCATAATTATCACTACTTAATATGCAAATATGAATTCTTGAGTCCACAACATGGATGAATGATGCTTTCACATAATTCATGCTCCATCGGATAAGCTATTAGCATATTGATGCTTATGCATCACGTATGCAGCAACGTATAGGCCACATCGCATATATGTGCATTACCGCTCATGCACTTCAACCAACGCTTCCTCCCTATATATGTCTTAATCGCATTTCCATATATTTGAAAATAAGGGGTAAGGGACATTCATTGACTGTACTTAGGAAAAAACGCCAACTGGTTAGCCAACTTCTAGGCTAAACCACAATCTAGTTAGCGTTGATAGGAAAATACGCCAACTGGTTAGCCAGCTACTAGGTTAATCCGCTATCTAGTTAGCGCTGATAGGAAAATACACCAACCGGTTAGCAAATTTACTAACTGGTTAACCATCTGCTAGGCTAATCCGCGATCTAGTTACCGTTGATAGGAAAATATGCCAACTGGTTAGCACATTTGCTAACTGGTTACTCAGCTTCTAGGCTAATCCGTCATCTAGTTAGCGTTGATAGGAAAATACGCCAACTGGTTAGCAGATTCGCTAACTGGTTAGCCAGCTACTAGGCTAATCCGTTATCTAGTTAGCGCTGAGGCCAACTGTGCCAAGACCGATGCATCCACACCCTGATGTATCCCTATGTAAGCTTTATAAGCTTGGAATGAAGCTTCATCCCATGCCATGACGCATCATTGAGTAAGTGTCATGCGAAAAATAAGGGTGTTACGTTCTTACCACCTACAAAGAATTTCGTCCATGAAATTTAACTCAAAAACTATTGTGAACAATCTTCATCGATTTGGATTTTCCACACATATGTCACATTCCATGATGCACACCTCCAAGGGTCCAATGTTTGTTATGAACACAAATTAGAACCTTCTGAATGTACGTCTTGCACAGCATACCAGGAATCCTAATAGGCGCAATTTTCGTAAACGCTTATTGAGACCTTTCGAACATATATCCCATACAACATACTCGAGGATCAGAAAAAGTTTTATAAATCTACCAAAAAATCAATTCGGATCCCTAAACATGTGTCCCATATCACATGCTCACAAATGCCGAAAAGAATTTCTCAATATGAGATCTTAAGTACACTTCCCATACCATACACTTAAGAGTCCCCAAAGTTCACAGAGGTTGAAAAGGGTATTCGCAAATTGACAAGAATGATCTAGCGTAATACTGTAAGGCCAAACTCTAATGCCAGTGCAGTCGGATGCAAGCCATCGTCCCAGACGTGGGAGCTAGCCAACCTGACAACGCACTTCTTCCATGACGGGTGTGGGGTGATCATTCCCAATGCCAAGGGTATTGGCATACCAGCCACTATTCCAAACGGGTTTTCTGGCAAACTCACAGAACTAATTCAAGCTCATCCAACTCTTAGCGGAGTAACTAGCAAGTTACAATTTCTTTTCGCATAAGCACTTGGCCTGATTTATCCACTTTTCTTTTGCGTAACAGTTGGCCTACTCTTCCAACTTTTCTTATTTCCTTGGAAGGAAAATGTTGTGGTCATATTACAAAATACTCACTAACAAGTCCAAAACACACAGTCCCTAGTGTTTTCTGAGAACTTGCTCTGATACCATTTGTCACAAACCGGGAAATTCCGCCCGGAGCGTTAATAGAAAAATACGCCAACTGGTTAGCCAGCTACTAGGCTAATCCGCCATCTAGTTAGCGCTGATAGGAAAATACGTCAACTGGTTAGTACATTCGCTAACTGGTTAGCCAGCTGCTAGGCTAATCCTCTATCTAGTTAGCGCTGAAGCCAATTGTGCCAATGCTGATGCATCCACACCCTGATGTATCCCCAGGTAAGCTTTATAAGCTTGAGATGAAGCTTCATCCCATGCCATGACGCATCCTTGAGTAAGCATCATGCGAAAAATACGCGTGTTACATATACCTTGCCACTTCTAAGATGACTTCTGGCTATGAAAACAACTATGTTAATGCTAAGTTAATACATGACCACTAAACTTACTATACTTGGCACTAATCAGTCTGATTATAAAAATTCAGTGATTTTCATAACTTGCCTCACTTACTTAGCGAGTTATTGACTTGACTTGACCTAATCAAAATAATAGTGGCTCACGACTCCACTATTATTCTATGAAATATCAAATACAACACATGGGGGATTCTCATTGGAGTATTGGTCTGGCGGTCTACAGCAATCTTACGTTGTGACAACATATCCACGAACAAGAAGGTAACAAGTAGTGGGACAATTACAAGACAGTTGAGAGCACGAAGAGTACTAGTCATACAAGTCCTCCCTATTTTTCGGACATAAGATTTTCGATCGCTAGCTACTGAAATTACCTAAGATAATGATGGTATTGAACCATACTCTATATAGAAATGTTAACAAATAGACGATTGGCCGAAATAAAAAGTGGCAATCGAAAGAGAATTGGATTCTCTCACTAAACGCAATGATTTCGACCCCGTAAACCAAACACCAGAAAATGTCAATCATGTACATTACAAATAGGTGTTTGTGAGAAAGCGTAATGAGAGAAATGAAGTTGTTCGCTATAAAGCACGACTAATGGCAAAAGGTTTCCTACAAAAACCTGGGATTGTATTTGAAGAAACATATTCCCTATTATTAATGTAATTAACTTTCGATATTTAATTAGTCTGGCAGTCTCTGAGAGGTACGACATGCATCTAATAGACGTGGTCACTGCGTATCTATATAGCAAGATAGTTACAAATATTTATATGAAACTTCTGGAAGAATTCAAGTCACCTGAAGGGAAACAACGTCATATGTATTCATTTAAACTAAGTAGAGCTCTATATGAATTAAATCATCCGAACGAATGTTATATAATCGCCTCAGTGAATACTTAATAAAAGATTGATACATAAACAATTCGATTTTCCCTTGTGTGTTTATTAAAAAGACAAAATCTAGAACTGCAATAATAATTGTGTACGTAGATAAAATCAACTTGATTGGAAATTCTGATGAACTTTCCAAAGCAATTGAACGCTTAATAAAATTAATTCGAGATGAAAGATCTTGGTAAAACAAAATTTTGTCTCAACCTACAACATGAGCATTATGAGAGCGGAATTCTTGTTCATCAATCCACTTATACATAAAAAATCTTGAAGCATTTTAAGAGGGCGAAGTGTATCCGCTTAGCACCCCAATGTTTGTTAGACTTCTTGACCCTAAAAAAGATCTAATTCTCCCTAAAGAGGAGGGTGAAGCATTCCTTGGTCTAGAAGTATCATACTTGAGTGAAATTGGGCTTTGTTATATTTAGCTCAATGTACTAGGCCTGACATTTCTTTTGCAGTAAATTTGTTAGCAAGGTATAGTTCTGCGCTACAAAATGACAATAGACAGGGGAAAACAAATTTTACCTTTTTGGTACTACTAACATGGGTTTGTTTTGCGTAAAAGATTCTTTAACTTGTCGGCAGATAAATGGGTATAAAGATGTTGGATACCTATAAGATCCGCACAAAGGAATCTCCTCGACAGCGTACGTTTTTACCAGCGGCGGAACTGCGTTTTCATACGTTCTTGTAAGCATAGCATGCTAGCTACATTCTCAAATGACTCCGAAATTATTGCTCTCCATGAAGCAAGTAAAGAATATATGTGGATGCGGTCATTAATCGAGCACATCAGAAGCTCTTGCGGTCTAATTTCTATAACCAGTGCGCCAAAAATAATTTGTGAAGACAATTCGGCATATATAACAGGAATTAAAGAGGGCTACATTAAAGGTGATAAAATGAAGCATATTTAACCAAAGTTATTTTATTCTCACCACCTTCCAGAAGACAAACGAGATTGATATCCAGAAGATACAATCCTGTGAGAATTATGACGATCTATTCACCAAGCCTCTGCCGATGAAAGTTTTCTGGAAGCTGGTATATGGAATCAGAATGGGCCATATGTACAAACAGGCAAATTTACAGAGATTTTGTTCAGGGGGAGTTTTGTTTTTTTGGACTTTAACACGTTGTATTCGTTTTGCTTTGCCAAGGTTTTTCCACGTTAGGTTTTCCTTATGCAAGGTTTTAACGAGGCAGCATATGCATGTTCATCACCCTTATCGGGCGACGTCTATTGTACCCTTTTTTTTATCAGGTTTCATCCCACGTGATTTTCTTGACGAGTTTTTTAGTGAGGCATCATAAACATTGACGTCGATATTAGTATGAGTTTTAGGCGTTCATGTGTTGTCCCAAGTGGTTTGTCTGGCACAAACGTGCAATTTTTGTCCTAAAGGGTTTTCCTGATGCATCTTTGAAAAAAAAAGAAAACTCGTGATGAGTATCGTTACTTTAAATATCTAAGAGTTATATTTTTCTCTTTCGATCAGTTTTTTCCCTGCCTGATTTTTTTGGCAAATTTTAACGAGACAATATATTTGGAACGATGCTCATCTAAAAGGGAGTGTTGCGTAATGTCGGTGGTTGACCACCAGATAGTTACATCGGATATATTACTAAGGATAAAACTAATTTGTTAAGTTAATCCAGTTAAGATAAAATTTGTATCATACTGTGCTACGTCCAGATATTGGTGGCACGTTACATTTTACTCCTTACAGCCCTTTAAGACTTATGTACAAGTGTCTTATATTGTTGAAATTGATATATATATTATAATAAGAAATCCCTTCTCTATATTCCTCCCTTCCTTTATCTTTATGTAGTATTACAAACATATATTTAGATGTTTAGTTACTGTATTAACTTATCTTAAGTAGCACCATTGATCACTACCCATGAATTAAACTAAAGAAATTACGAAAATAGCTATAAAATTTTGATTTTTATGTAGGCTTCAAAATTTTGGAAAACCCTACATGGCCTTCTAACCTGAGAGAGGTTTAAATTTCAAAAGACTACGTTATTGTTATGGTTGCCCCTATCAAGCTTTTTATCTACAACTATGAAGTAGGAAATATATCTATATTTTTTTACTCCCTCAGTCCCATATATATAGAATCCGTTATATTAAGAAATAATTTTGATATCACAAAAAAAAAAAATCATTTACCCTTTACCTTATTTTCAATATTAAAGATATAAATTTACTTATGTTGATACTTATGTTTTTCAAAAACACTTTCTTGTAATTAGATTTCGACCTATCTAATGGGACAAGAGAATTTCAAAACTCCACCTTTCTATGTGGAAGAGAGTATATCAATTTTTATCATTGTTTAATTATTATTATTTTTCATAAGAGAGGATAAACTGAGGAAAAATACATTATTATTCTCGATTTTGGGTATCGGAAAATAATTACAGAATTTTTCAATTTCACTGCACGATCATCGGATCCATAATATCTCCATCAGTTCTTGATTAACCACCCAAGATTTACATATTTAAACATCATCTCAGAGTTCCCAAAGGACCAAATCACATGGCCTAAATAGTTTTGAAACAAAACTAATTTGATTGACTGAACAAAGCAGTGGTTTGATCAGATCTAACCCCGTGATTTCACAAACATGTACATTTAAGTAACATGATTTAAAGTTTTTGAAGTACCAGTATCTATATGAATTTGCATGAACCGTTGTTGGCGTCTTTGCAACATTTATTCGTATGCACAAGAGATAAAGATAAAGAAGGAAAGGGAGAAGAAGGAAGAAGAAAAGGAATGGAGGGTGGGGGGTTCGCACGAACAAGCCTTGGTCGTGCGCACAAGTGGTAGAAAGAAACAAAAAGATAGGGATGCGCACGACCCAGACTTGGTAGTGTGCACGGAGTTGAGGAGAAAAGGAGATAGGAGATAATAGAGTTGGAGATGTGTGACCAATACTTGTTCGTGCAAGAAGAGAGGATATGTCAGGACTAAGGTGCGAACATTACACTAAAGGTGCATGAGAGTGTCCGAAGAGAAGTGGGGCCCAGCCAAAGTTGTCATGTTTCTGATAAATTGGTTCCTTGAAGAAATAGAGGTCATCAATAACACGTGTACAGATCAGACGTGAAGATTTGAGTAAAGAGACGAGAAAATGAATGTGTCCATTATCAAAAGACTAACCCCTACTATAAATAGTATTTGGTAAGACAGATAAAAGTGGGTTATTTTTTGAGGAGTACGGAAATTATATGCACTACTTTCTGGAGCAGAACTTGTACCCCTAACTATTTTGTACTATTTTCAAATACTATTTAATTGAATAACGTATCTAAAACAATAAAATTAATTCCTACCAGAGCTTTTAATTTCTCAAATTATTGATTCCTCTAAAATAAATTTTTTTTTAGTCTTAAAGTTGTTAATTTAAAGAACCTAAACTTAATTTAACCCTCATAAGCATTACATATATTTCTAGAACTTTCCTTTAAAAACCTTAATAGTAGTCATTTCCATCTTGCACAGATTTAGTCTGTTCTGACTAGATCTGAGTAATGATTTCTTTTTTCTTTTTTTTTTCTTTTTTTTTTTCTTATTTAAGTTTTTACCTTTGTAACCGAATATGATATTTTCTTAGTATTTTCATTTTCTTTCTACATATTGACACATTTCTTCGCTATTTTGACGGGGGATTTACTCGTTGCTTTACGGTTGATTTCTTCAAACCTTAATGATTGGTTTCTGACATGTTAATTTCGATGCAGGAACATCGACAATTCAACATAGCGTCGCTTTTCCTCCGTATTCAATTTAAGGGATTTAGGCATTCCACGTTTGTTTGGATCTATAAGAAAATGAGAATATTCTCCTTACTATTAAGAGCATTTCTAAAAAAAAAAAAAAAATTAACCAGATTAAATTTTCGGAGTTGATTGTAATTTATATCATCATTCTTCACAACTACGTATCAAAAACAATACATGTATGGTTTATAGCTTTCGCAATTGATACCATCCTTTGTAGTAGGGTTTTGATTATCTTATATTTGATATTTTGTTATTTTAATTAATCATCATGTAATAAACCTTGATCTGACTAAATTTATAATATTGCTAATAGGGAGTACCAATTTATTTTTGGGTATAATAAATTTTATATAATATAATATCTTTTTTTCGTCCAATATTAATATTAACGATCAACTTTTTGTTTTAGTCCAAATATTTTTTAAAAGCGGAGGTAGTATCATTTTGGAATGATACGCCCTCTAGTAAAATAATATCCCTATCAGGGGGCCATGTAAATTAAAAATATTTTTGATTAAAAAACAAAAAAAAAAAGATCAGCATGACATGTATGTCACTTTATGATCTACC
>JAJJMC010024238.1:0-39165 GCA_023531435.1 Papaver californicum
AAAAAAAAAAAAAAAACACCAGTGAAGCCACGACGGCAAGCGAGTGCTCTCGGAGAAGGTATAATTCTAACTTAAACCCTGGACAACCGGCTAGAACCCCACGAATGTGATCCAAGAGCCGCTTACGAGGTGAGGGCATTCAATACATAAGACCTACAATTTTGTCCAAAAAGGCAATAGGAAAATTATAAGACCTAAGACACATTAAGTGGAGAGGTTCTAGTATCTTTCGTCCCAAGAGGCAAGAGGCAAACTATAAGAACTATACGAGGTGGTTAAGACCTCATTAGGAGGCCAATAAGACCGTCTAGAAGAAAAAGTCATTTAAGACCTATTATTCGTTGGATATCGTCAGATTATGGTTCGTCGCTTATCGCGCAAATCATGATCTGGCGAAAGACATCCAACAGGAGGTATAGACTACGCAAGAGACGCCGTGGTTAAATGGTTGAGGCATGGATGCTTGGATCATTTTAAGCATGACCATCCATTTCCATATGGGCCAAGTCCTTGGTAGTTTATGCCTGGTCCCCAAGACACCCCTCCTAGGGTGTGATCTCGTAATCTGAGCCAATTAGGCAGGGAGAGAAGTGAACATGCAAACAAACTGGTTGTTGCATAACGGGATGGGATGAGCTAGGTATAATCTACCAGAAGTAAGCTTCCTTGAACGGGAAACCAGGGGGAACATAAAGGGATGGCACCCTCCTCTAGGGAGCTGAAGTAGCCTGATAATGCGAGGTTTGAGATACTATTGCTCGCGGGAGTATTTAGGATCGCTTATTTCGCCGACGAAGCAAATGGCCATTAAAATGCGTCGTTTCATATAAAGAATGATAAACAAAACCTCACGAAGGCATCTCATAAAAGCACAAAAAATACTATGAGAAAGAAAGGATACAACAATTACTTTCATGGAACAAACAATAGATAGAAATTTAAAATTTTCTAATTAACGAAAACTTATCATTTCAGGTCATCAAAAAAGTATGATATCAATCCGGAGCAAATTCATTTGTGATAGGATTTACATCAGAAAAAATAAAAACAAATGAAGCGAAAGATACAAGGAAAGACAGATAAAAAAAAATCTTCACGAAGTAGGCTTAAGCTTTGCCATTCAGAAAAGGATCCCCTGGCGTTTGTTATGTACTGGAATCCACTTTGGGAGCAGATCCACTTTCGTTGCCAGCTTAATCTTCATCTTGTTCGTCTTCGTTGTCTTTTTTTTCTTTTTTTTCTTCTTCCTCTTTATTGTTATCTTCGTCAGCAGTATTTACCTTGGGAAAATTCAGACAGGCAGGCGGAAAATGGTGCTGCGCACAAATTTGGTTAACCACATCCTGACAGGCATATAATTCAAAGACAATTGATAATATTTTTTCAGTTGCTTGTTGGCAACTTTGGTATCATCCCAGAATATGCAAAACTTTTCTTCAAGATCAGTCAGTTCCTTGATTTTCTTATCTAAGTCAGATTAACTATTTGTAAAATTATTAGATCTTGCTCCAAGTCGCGCTCCATTTTCTTCTTCGACTTTGAGAAACAACAAAGAAAGAATTAACTAAGTGGCATTGCGAGTCATAAAGGATAGACGCGAAAACTATACTCTGTAAAGACCTTTATCCCAAATACTAGGTTGGACTTCAAAGGTAGGATCCAAAGGTATGGTGGGCAACTTTTGTATTGTTAGTTTATTGCGAGCATGGGCCTTGTTCTTTCCTTTCAAGCGACTTAAGAGATTATTGTTATCCCAGAGAAGCAACTGGTTAGACTTAATAGCTTCAGAAGTCTTAACACGTGTTTGGCGATGGTCAGCCTTGTCCGATTCAAGATCTGCTCGTCCAGTGCGAAGAACGAGTTCAGATCCCGAAGTTTAGTTTCAGAAATACTTAGTTTCGCAGCTACTGAGTCATATGCTGCTGAAGGCTTCTTAAACTCATTTCGCAAGCAAAGAATCTCCTTATCTAAATTGATAATTTTGGTTTGGTGTTGTTGACTCTGATTGTTATAAAAAGTCAATTCCTTTTGAAGCTCAACTTGCCGGTTGGTAAGGTTTGTTTTTGAGCATCGAGTGTAAAATTTAATTCGTCAGTATTATAAAGTTCTCGGTATAAGTGATCTATTCCACGAGTCAAATAGTATATGCAATCATCACACTCTTTTTGCTTCTTGGCAAAAGTCTCGCATTCTAGTTGATAATGGTAAGCAGTATTGTCTTGTTTCTGACAAAGATCTTTAAGGGAGCAAACCTGAGTATTAACTAAATGAAAGTAACAATTTTGTAAAGGGTAAAATAATAAAGATCACCTTCGAGATTATTAACCCGGTGTTAGTACCCAAAAATTAATTCTAGGTAAAACAATATATTGTAGAAGTACTTTCTTTAGATTCGGAAATCAAAATCGTACAGAGCAAGCCTTAACCGCGATAGTAACCGTCCGCCCTGCTTCAGTCACGATGAAAGGAAATGGGTTGATCTTAGGGGAGGGAAGCAAAAAAAAGTTGAAGGAAATATGTGTGATGCAAGCTTGTTATGATTTTGAAATGGGATAAGGAGCCTATTTATAATAGTTTAGGTATAACCGCCCATTATCCATGGAAGTTTCTGAAAAACCACGATTCCATTATCCTGTTAACTAATCCATCTTTACCACTACCTTGTAAATTCCAGATCATGGGGTGTTACCACACCGCATGTTTCTGCAACCGCCAGACCAAAACCCCATCAATTATCCCCCCATATAACATGATTTGATTTCTCATAGGAACTGGTGGAGTTATGAACTTAGGATAGTGTTAGCACTAACTATGATTTTAGCAAAGATAGCACTGAAAAAGAAGGGAAATTCCAGCAATGGTGCTGGGGAGAATGCCAGGGCTAGTGCTGGGGCTAGTGCAGCACTAGCGTCGTTGGCCAGGGCTAACAAGTTAGCGCTGAGGCTAGTGCAGCGTTAGCGCTGTTCATGGTTATTTCCTATGCATCGCTATCTTTGGCATTCATCAATATCGTGGCCATATTTATGATCTGTTTTTGGGTTTCTCAATCGTATGAGATTTAACTTTAGCATTTATGCTTAACTTTTTATGCAGTGCATACAGAACAATTTCAAGAAATTCAGTTGTGAAAGTTTGCAACTTGAGATGATGTTTGATGCGGCTCTGCAGTTAGATGATATGATTCATTTATTAGCACATTTATTCGAGAATAGTGTAAAATCCCAGGATGACCATTGTGTCCTTTTCGCTCGACTTTTTGGTAAAATGATTATTTTACCCCTGGTCCAAAACTTGATGAATATGACTTTTCACCTGTAATTATAAAAAGACCATTTTCCCCTGATATGTAAAATTACTATTTTAGCCATGGTCTAAAAATTACCCAAATTGACTGTTTTACCATTTATCAAAAACCCACCATCAATATTAAGTCCCCTGCTTAGCCCGGAACGAGTAATTTTGCGTGGTAACCACTAGATGGTGGTCTTCCAGACGAAGTAAAATATGACTTTTTATTGTTTAATGGGTAGATATCACTAGAAGAGTAGTAGTTGGTTGAGCAAGTTTTGCTCTTTCTGTGATTGTACTCTTAGGTATATGGAGCATTCTCCTTCTACCGTAACAACAACGAGAACATATTTGGAACATTAGTTGGTTGTAGAGAGCGTTGAGGCAATGATGCCACCAGAACACTAAGATGACTGTGGAGGCAGTGATTCTGCCGTCAGACACAAAGATGGGTGTTAGCGTGAACACTAAGATGAGTGTTGAGGCATTGATTCTGCCATCAGACACAAAGATGAGTGTTAGTTGTGAACACTAAGATGACTGTTGAGATATTTTTGCCGTCAGAACACTAAGATGAGTGTGGAAGCAATGATTCTTCTGTCGGGCACAAAGATGATTGTTAGTCGTGAATATTAAGATGAGTGTTGATGCATTGCTGCCGTCAGAACACTAAGATGACTGTGGAGGCAGTGATTCTACCGTCAGACACAAAGATGAGTGGTAGCCGTGAATACTAAGATGAGTGTTGAGACATTGCTGCCGTCAAAACACTAAGATGAATTTGGAGGAAGTGATTCTGCCGTCAGACACAAAGATGGTTTTAGCCATGAATACTAAGATGAGTGTTGAGGCATTTCTGCCATCAGAACACTAAAATGAGTGTGGAGGCAGTGATTCTTCCGTCAGACACAAAGACGAGTGTTATCCTTGAACACAAAGATGGTTAGAACTTGAGCATTGATATTCAGGGAATTAAATCCATGGAAGTTCTGCGACTTGAAGCGAGTTCATTTGTGACATGAGGTACTTAACTTTCTATGCAGTGCATACATAACATTTTCAAGAGAAGCTTGTAACTTAAGGTAATGCTTAATGCGATTCTGCAATTAGATGGTGTACATCTAATTAACGTTTTGTTCATAAATGGCGTCGCCTCTGTTCCGAATGTTCGCAATTTTGTATAACCAATGTATTCTGATTAATACAAATAGTTTGCATGGTTGCCTATGAAATAATTGAGGGTTTAGCTGAGTAAGGCCATATGATTAATATTCATTCTCACTTCTCATGCGGAATTGAAGATATGAGTAATATTCATAATTCTGATATTTGTCAAAAAATTATGCGTACTTATTTCATGCTTCTGCAGCTAGGCAAAATAAATCAACTAGCTTAGTTGTCGGATTTTACCAGAAATTTTGATTTGATGACGATCCGATGATATCAAGTAATCGCTGAAGGAGCAATAGTTGATGTAGTAGTGCCTTGAGAATTCTGAATTCAGTGTGTCTTTAATAGTTGACCGGTGTGATTACAAATAAGCAGCATCAGCAACAGAGATGAAGTCCCCATGCCATGGGCGTGATCATATTGGGAGAGGAAGCTTACAAGTTGTGGAGGTACTGACGTCCAGATGCTTTCGTCAGGATGATGCGAGTGAGAGGTCTTGTTGCTACTACCGTTGTTGATTAAATACTCTGGTCAAAGGAGGTGACTGCATTAAATCTTTGAAACTAAAGAAGCCTTCAATCCCCAGGTGTAGCTACTTTGGTTTGCTGCTCGACAATGGATGATTTATAGTAACATCATGAGTCCATGCCTCTAGGGTCTAACCAGGTAATGGAAGCCAGGGAGGTTGATATTTCCTGTTGTTGTCTTTATCGCGCCAAGGCTAGAGAAAGAATTTAAATTGAAGTTGGATCCCTTGTTGGTGCCTGGGATGTTGAGTCGCAACTAGGATGTTTTCACAAGCATTGACTGAATGAAATTGTATCTTATCCTGACCTTTAGTTTATACCTTTTTTGGATGTGATGATGGCATGCTTATATGGGTGAAGTCTTCTGGAGACGTCGAGGGAGAAGAGGATGAGCTGAAAGGTATCCTGTTGACGACGTGATGCTGCGAGTGTCTTCAAAGACTATGTTCTAAGAGGTGTTTCTCGAGCCATCTTCTGAATCCTTGATTATTATGAGATGTGTTGCAGTGAGCAGTCCCCTATCACACTTATCTTTGATTTCTGAAATTATATTTTCTAGAGTAGGCTTGGGATGCGTCTCAGCCTCGTCATGGGTTGCAGGCGCCTATCAGATCTGACGACGTACTTTGGAGAGGTGAAGATACCTTTACGGCAAGTCTTTGGGGAGTAAAGGGCCTTTTCAAAATTGTAACTCTCTGGTTGACCATTTTTTATATTCTGGAGAGGTTCCTGACATCGAGGGGATCTTGTGAAAGTATTCAGTTCCCAAGTGCGGTTCTTGTGATCTTTCAGATGCAATTTATTGAAGTTGGTGCTCCA
Organism: Papaver californicum; assembly: GCA_023531435.1. Lineage (NCBI taxonomy): Eukaryota > Viridiplantae > Streptophyta > Magnoliopsida > Ranunculales > Papaveraceae > Papaver > Papaver californicum. Next base: position 5,805 of record JAJJMC010024238.1, read on the forward strand.
AATGGTGTTTTCGCGTAGGATACCAATGCGATGAAAACTACACCAATTGAGTATCCAAACGCTGAAGTTGACTTTGACTTTGTATTTGACAGGACCCGACTCTTGGAGGATGCCGAGACGGCTAATCTTGTTGTCATATGGCTTTGTCGTCATATGAGAGCCATTTAGGAGAACTTGAAGGAAATAGGTGCATCTTCGGATTAGAAGTGATTACCAAGGCTAGAAATGATGTTAGAAGACTATCCTGAGAATTGAGACTTACAATTGAATCCCTTGAACAGGTGGAAAGATCGTATGTTGATGGTGTTGAATCAGTTCTCAAAGATCATTTCTATGTAGCAGGTTTGAGGGGTTTTATGTGTTTATGAGATACCCGAAGTTTCTGTGGTTTTGGGATTTTTAGTAGGTAGATTTTGAATGGTTTGCGACGGATTTTCTAGAAATGGAAATAATTTTTGTTCAATTAAGTAAATTAAAATCCTAAGTATGAGTGCAAAGCACTACAAACATTTTGAAGGAGTTGCAAATGTTGTGTAAAAGCAGAGAAATATTATTAGGGGTGGTAAAGTGCTTTAAGCCTTGAAAGCTTTGTCATGGGTGGTAAATTGTTTAAGCCTTAACATTTTTAAGCCACTTGCCATGTACGACTACCCTTGTTGTCTTATCAGTATTGATGAGTTTGTATCTTCCACCTAATATAGTTTTAAAGATCAGATGTGGCTTTTCTCCAGGAGAAGCAGTAGTGTCTCCGATTTGGAAAGAGTTGGGTTTCGGTATCTCAGGTTGATGACACGTTATAAGGATGATTGGGTTATTGGTTTTAATATTCTCAGTAGAGATGACCCCTATCCATTCGACAAACTTTTGAAAAGGATCAGCTTCCCATTCACAACGTGAAGGCACGGTGAGGTTGATACTCGGGTCAAGTCCCCAAGCCTTGATGGGCGTGGGACAACTGGTTGTAAAGAGAGTTGCTGAAAAAGACTTACTTGTAAGCAAAATCCACGGGAATATGGCATTATCTCTCCTTTATGCAATTGTTTAACGTCTAGATCCGTTGTTTGGTGATGTTCTTGAGGTAAGCAATCTTTAGGGTCTGCTCGCTTGTTGGCGCCTACAGGTGAGTCCCTTCGTGACGATTTCTCCAGAGATGCATTGATCCATGCCTTATTTGTGTGGATTCACATCCCAAAAACATGTCATAGTATGGATTTACACGGTTGTTGCTTATGAGGTGGTAGCATACATTCCTGGCCACAAAATGGTAGTGGTAGTGGTCTCTCTAAATCTTTATGAATGACGAAGTTTGATTGTTGTATCCCTGGTTGTTTTTTTTTTGAATGGCCTCGCCATCGCGTCGAATATCGATTCTAGATGTGATGACGTTGGTAGCATCAGGAACGTTCGTTGGATCCATCTTTCTTTTCACGATGTGTAAAACCATACGTCATTTTATGAAGAATTTTGGCGATTTTCGTCGTTAGAAAAAATTCAGGTTCAGGTCTTCTTGTCGTAACGGCTGCAGAATCTTCGTACAGAGTCGGAATGAGGTGATTGACATCTCATTCTTTAGATAAGAAGAAGGGATAACTTCTTCAAACAGAATTTCTGGATTTGGAGTCCGTTTTCTAGGTGAATAGGACCTTACACCGAGAGTACAGGACTTTTCAGGCAGAATTCTGTAGGTTTTCAGCTGTTATGTAGTCGAGCGTTTTGGCCGCTATTTATAGCTCGTTCATCCGATTGACGTTCCCTTTTAGTATGTTGTAGTAAACATATATACGAATCATTCGGTATATAACTTACCCCAAGATTTCTCACTGATTAGCGCCAGCTTCAGTTCTTCCAGAGGTAAGCATAAAAACGTTTCTGACAACGTTTTTGCGAAACGACCTGTAACCTTTCTAAACCATATGTCATGAACCAAAACACTTTGTAATGAATGTTTAGGTTGCTAATGAAAATATTTTATTAACTTCATGATTTGTGCTTGAATCCCTTGTGCTTGAAATATTTTAACTCATTATATTTATAATGCCTCAGTTTCTAGGGGAAGCGAACAAAAACAGAGAGATAAAGTTGTAGATGAAGGATTAGAGATTAACATGATCCGTGACGCTGGCGACATGCCTTTTTCAACTCAAAATTACGAGCAAGCTCTCTCTGAGGAGATTGTTGGAGAAAGCACTCTGAGTGGTGTCATTGTACAGAATGTTGATATGATAGAGACTGTTCCAGTTGAGTACCCGAATGTCGGAGTTAACTTTAAAATAGATATAAGATCCACCCTTTTTTCAAACGGTTGAATAACCATATTTTGTGACCGAGAGATTGATCTCCCACTGTGGTCGCCAATTGTTAGTACCTAAAAATTGATTCTAGGCAAAACAATGTACTGTAGAAGTACTTTCTTTAGATTCGAAAATCAAAATCGTACAGAGCAAGCCTAAACCACGATAGTAGCTATTCCGCCCCGCTTTGGTCACGATGAGAGGAAATGGCTTGATCTTAAGGAAGAGAAGCAAACAAAGTTGAAAGAAATATGTGTTATTTACTGTGTGTAGCGTTGTATAACTATTGAGAAAAATCACAGAGCTTATGAGAATTGTAAGCTTGTGGTTCTTTTGAAATGGGCTAAGGAGCCTATTTATAATAGTTTGGGAACACACATATCTTTTCCTTGTAAAGTAGTGGAAGAAGTGAAGAGATGAAGTAGTGGAAGTCGTGGAGATAATGGTATAACCGCCCATTATCCTTGGAAGTTTCTGGAAAACCACGATTCCATTACTCCGTTAACTGTTCCAGGTTTACCACTACCTTGTAACTTCCATATCATGGGGTGTTACCACGTCGTATGTTGTTGTAACCGACAGACCAAAACCCCATAAATTATCCCCCCATTTAACATGATTTGATTTCTCGTAGGAATTGGTGGAGTTGTGAACTCAGGATGGTGCTAGCACTAACCATGATTTTACTAGAAAGGCCTAGCAAAGTTAGCACCGCAAAATAAGGAAAGTGCCAGCAATGGTGCTGAGGAGAAGGCCAGGGCTAACAAGTTAGTGATGGGTCTATTGCAGCACTAGCGCCGTTGGCCAGCGCTAACAAGCTAGCGCTGAGGCTAGTGTAGCGCTAACGCTGTTGGCCAACGCTAACTCGTTAGTGCTGAAGCTAGCCCCACTGACGGCGTTATGGTCTGTTTGACGTGCGTTTTATTAGTTTTTTGACTTTTTTGGCTTTTTCTGACTTTTTGGCACATGTGTATGCTACTCATTTGCGTTGGAAAGGTGGCTACGACTTGCTAAGAATGGCACTTACTAGTACCATGGTTATTGCCTATGCGTCGCTAGCTTTAGCATTCATTATGTCGTCGCCATATTTATGATATGTTTTGGGGTTTCTCAATCGTATGAGATTTAACGTTAGCATTTATGCTTAACTTTTTATGCAATGCATACAGAACACTTTCAAGAGATTCAGATATGGAAGTTTGCAACTTGAGATGATATCTGATGCACTCTGCAATTAGATGGTATGATGCATTTAGTAGTACATTTATTCGAGAATAGTTAAAATCCCAGAATGGCCATTGTGCCCTTTTTGCTTGATTTTTTGGTAAGATGACTATTTTACCCCTGGTCCAAAACTTGATGAAAATGACTTTCCACCACTAGTTGTAAAATGGCTATTTTTCCTCTGATATATAAAATTACTATTTTACCCCTGGTCTAAAATTGCCCAAATTGACTGTTTTACCCTTTATCAAAATCCTACCATCAACATCTGGCGTCGAAGTGATTCTATCATCTTCATCTTTGTCTGCAACTCCTCCCCCAACAAGTACTTATCTTTCTTCAGTTGCGAATTCTCGGTCGCAAGCAATTGGCTATTCTTCTCAGTGCGCCGAAGTTTGGTAAATTGAGCCCATTGGCGATTAATCTCCTGCAAAAGCAAACATATTTCTTAAAGACAGTAAGAGCCTAAAAAGAAAGCGAATGTTAAAGCTAAATAAACTTATGTTACCAATGTCATTAGCCCAGCATGTCAAGCTTCGGAAAGAGTAGTGGCAGTCTCTACCTTAGAATCATCATCAAGGGTGGAGAAGGAGTCCGAGCATAGACGCATCATGGCTTGACAAACTGGGTCAGGAATCTCAACCTTCTTTCCCTCTGATACAACCTTGAACATCGGAGCCCAATAATTCATATGGCGAACGTAACACTCACTGATGAAAGACTTCTCATGGACTTCCAGCCTATCCTCCTTATGCTTCTATTTCCCTCCATCCACAAGAGCCGCAGGAATCTTCGGATTTCCACCAACTTCGATAGTTGGATTCGCAATATTAGATGATTCGAGAGGAGGAGTCTAAGTAAAAAAAGTCTGCTCTTCCTCAGAAACTTTGTCAGAAGCTAATATCTCAGCCTCCTTCGATGAAGAGGCATTAACTTTAGCACCAGATTCTGTTTGCAGCGAAGAATCAGGAGCAGACTTGTTGCAAACGCTAGAATGAACTTTAAGGGTTGGAAGATTTCCCTTTGCCTTTCAAGGCTTCTTATTCAGAGAAGACTCTAAAATCTCGCTTGCGTCCACCTTCGCATTAAATATTTGCCAGTGTCAGTTAAAGAACATGAGGCAACAATAGGGAATTATATCAGGAGATAGGATGTTCTTTACCTTTCCAGTCTCCGAAGGTGTGCGCTTGCAAGAGCGAGGTTTTTCCTCATTGCAAGCAAGGACAACTTGCGAAACCCATAAGCGTAAAAATATGGCGAAATGCAAAGATAAGTGGCGAAGCAAGAAAAAGAAAAAAATTACCTCTTATGTTCTTTCTGGCCATCCCAAGGCCCAGAGGGAAAATTTATCAAGATTTTTAAAATTTCCTTTGGGACCCTGGCGAGGAGTGTTATCCTAATTCCGCCCCCACAACCATGGACATTCAAGAATCACTGGAGTTTTCATCCAGTTCTCATCATTGGAAAGGCGAAGAAGAAGGTTTCCTTTGTAATCCTTTGGATCGAGATCGCGACTGAGAAGTATATCATTTTCAGTAATACCAGTGATCCATTTGAACTAAATACCCCATCTCTCCTTACGCACAAGAAGGTGAGGAGTATAATTTGACAGGAAGGAGGTGGAAGTATAGTCGCAAGCTTCAAAATCTGTTAAATTATTAGGAAGGGTAGAAAGATTCTGCGAGCGGAATTTAAATTCGTTCAGCAGGCGATTGTATTCGCGCTGAGTTGAAACACGCCGCGTTGGTTTTCTAGGTGAGATAGAACCTCGCAAAAAATAGGGCTCTTCAGATTATACAAAGGTATCGGAAGACTAGCTTTCAATTAACCAAGAGTAACAATAACTTTGTTCGTATTCCAGGTCTCACTCTCAAGCCTAGAATCGTGTTTTTCCTCGAACCATCGGGAACGATAAGCTTAACACCCACTTGTTTAAGATCAGCAATGAAGACAATGATCTATTTCTGGGAAGTTCTTTTTAGAGGAGAAAGACTGAAAAACTAAAAACGAAGAAATTAGAGTTAACCAAAAAAATTGGATTAAATCATGATAATCAAGATGATCATTGACAAAGAACTTACTTTTGAGCTTGGCTTGGAGAAACATCTCTTTTTGGAGACATGGTAACTGCACAAAGATAATTGGAGATAGAAGAAATTAATAGAGGAATGTTGGCAGAGATTTTTAGAGAAAACGAGAAAAAAACTACAGGTGAAGTTAAGGAAAAAGAAGATGAGTCAGAGAATAAAGGAGTTATGAAGAAGAGTCCAAGGTAAGTCACTTAAATACTTTAGGTTACCGGATGAGAAGATGAAAAGGCATCGGTTAGCAGGACATGTTGGTCAAAAGGTGAAGAATTAAAGTTGTGGAGGCAGTTTCGCAGATATCAAGAAAACGTGGGAATGATCAAGACTTTTTTAAATTCTCTTCCCATCCTACCCTCGTTCAGATGACAAGAGAAGAGGTAAAATGTGGGGGTAGAAAATATCTTCGCCACGTTTTCGTATCCTAGGACATAAATATGGGTGAAACAGATACAAGACAAACACTCGGGTAGACCTCAACCAACTTAAGGATCTCCGTCTACCTCCCAGAATCATGACGTGTGGAAAGCAATAGTTTATAATCAACGGTCAAGTTTGAATGGGGTAATTGGGCATTAAATGCGCAAGCAGAGCAGTCACCTCAACAGTCAGTTAGCATTCGGGACAGATGGAAAATCATTATGGAGTAAAGTACAGAGCCATAGCGAAAGATATGGCGATAGTTACTTGACGAGTATCTCAGCGAAGAAAACCCAACGAGGATGGATTCTTCCCCAAGAAAACTTTAGTGGAGAAGCTTCACGCGAGGATACCTGCGAAGCAAAATGAGCTGTCATCCATTATCATAGTTTGTCTATCAATATGAGCGAAACAATGTAAAAAAGGTGGAACTTCTTGTGTTAGACATAGTGTGAGAGAACTTGTGAGGATTATACTTGAACTAAGAGCTTGTAATCTCCATCATAATCATAGTGAAATCATTCCCATGGATGTAGGTTTTAACACCGAACCACGTAAAAATCTCTTGTGTTCTTTATTTTTACATGTGATTGTGTGAATTCGAATCATTAATCTTGGCTTAAACTTGAGAGAGTTGTGTGAGGTAAATACTTGGGTGTATTGTGGGATTTCCTACAACTACAATTGCAATTATGGCATTTGCAGTTGCTTTCATTGTCCCTGGAGGGAATATCAGTGATACTAATAGCACGTTTAACGGCACCCTAACTTTTTTGGGAAAATCCTCATTTACTATATTTGCAGTTGCAGATGCCTTAGCTTTATTCTCTTCGATCACATCAATACACTTCGAGATTTGTAGAAATGGATTTTCTAAAGTCTCTACCACAAAATTTAATCTTCGGTTTAGTAACTCTCTTTATATCTCTAGTGGCTATATTGGTAGCTTTTGGTGCATCACTTATACCGTGGTTGGAAGCAGATTTCCGCAGGCTTTCGTCTCAATAATATTGCTTAGTTGTTGTCCTTTGGGCTTCTTTGCATGGTTGGAATTACCAATGTTTATTGAAATAGTTCGTTCTACATATCGGGTACTCTCTTTCAGAATTATCATTGTTTGTTGAAATGGTTCGTTCTACGTATCGGGTACTTTCTACGTATCGGGTACTCTCTTTCAGAAACACATATATACGAAAAAGGACAACAAACCGTGGAAAGGAAAAAGCAAAATTAACGACAAAAAGAAACATGATATAGCCTAGCAGGTCTTTGTAATGAGATAGATCTTTGTAGTTCATTGTTGTTTTATGAAAGAATAGCTAACAGAGACAATGCACTGTATCGTTTTTAAGGTAACCATTAACTTTGTTATGAAACTATAATGCTTGAATACAAAAAATGAATTCCAGCTTCTGATTATCATTTTGTTCAGATGAAAACATCTTTACCTATTACTATACAACTGCAAAACGTCTGCCTAAACACTGAGCATTGTAAATTAAAATTTTGTTTAGTTCCATAGTCTGTAACACTCAGCCAGTATGCAACAAAGTGCAATGCTAAGTAACTTTCAACTCAAAATCGAAACTGTACTACATTACTCCACAAATGTAAATCAGTGTATAAAGGAAAATTATGATGATTTATACAACCAACTCACTGAAACTAAAGGCATATCCGGGTCATCGGTGTTTTGCAGGACAACCATCAAGCTATATAATAGAATACATAACATTCACCCGAATGACACTCATTTGTTCTACTTACACAACAATCTCTTTTGTTTAGGCATCTCTTTTATTCAACACAAGCTGCTACAAGTTCCTACATATTTCACTTGAACATGTATGATACACTCACACCTACCCAATCAAAGTACAGAGAAACCAAACAAACAAAACTTTAGGATACTAGGATCGATTGACGGCGTGAAACACTAACATAAATCTCATACAAGATTACCAAATTTCTATAGAAACAGTTCATATGAACTCATTGAAACATTTTATCGAACAATTGATCAGGGCCCAATTCGAAAATAAGAAACCCCTACTGGAGAGGCGAATTCAAAATGGATTGTGATCAGTTGAGTAGATTTGATGAATGAACAGAGATTGAATTAAGTTTATGATTGAATTTGAGGTTGAGTAACAGTTGAACTCAAGTAATAAATAAACAAAATAGGAGAGGGGCTGAGGTCCGAACCTCACACCTTCCGTTTGGGTAGGTCTTAACTCTGGATAAAACAACATTTTTCTTTTTTACTACAACCACCCATGATGGACGCATGCTAAAGCTACCTAGATACGGAATTAGCAAGGCAAATAAGAACTCAGTTTGGCGGGATAAAATCAAAGCAAGACCAAGACTACTCAAACCAAAAGAACAAAACTGTAGGATCCACAGAGAGCGTCAAAAACACTAACAGTAATCTCATAAAGGATTGCCTATTCATATGAACTTAGTTTGTGACGCAACATTTTCCTCTTACCTCAAGATGCCAGGAGATAAACAGTCGGCTCCAATTAAACTACTGATTTTAAAAAATCAAAACTTATTTTTATTAGATATATCAATATGTAGAGTAAAATTCAAACATCACTCTCAGACCTTATTGTGTTTTAAACAGATGATAAGATACATTTCTATATTTAAATTAGTATTAATGTACGTAGTAATTACATTAAGGTAATTGTAAATTTATTATAATTAATATATATTAAACAAAGAAAGATGCATAATAAAAATTTAAAAACAATGGTGTCACATCATTAGGCATAGTAATATGCAAATCATTTCTTATTTAAACACAGGGGTAGTAACAATACTCTCAAGCATTCCTGTAAACAAGTGCTTCCTTCGTTCTACGTTGGATGATGGTTTGGGAGTTTTTACGTAGATTACGAAATAAAAAGAGATATAAAAATTTTCCGTCTATGCCCTTAAAAAAAATATTTAAACATTAACTGTTATTAGTATATCTATAAATAAATTTATAGTTTCAAGATAAAATGTTAGGGTATTATTGATAGTTTTATAGAAAATATGAAAACTATTAAGTAATATGGAACAAAAAATAATCCTAGGTCCTCATCTAAAATGGAACGGAGGGAATATAATAGTAGAAGAAAAACAAACCAAATGTGGCATAAAGGCAATGAGATGAATACCTATGCATTAAAATGATCTTAGATTAACATTACTAAACCGAATTACATTGTGCAAGTACTTAAACAGAATCGTCATTATAATATTTATTTTTATTTATTTACTAGGACTTAACCCGTACCATAACGATATGCGAATTGATTTTAATTGAAATGTAACTCTTGAACTTTATATATCCTTAATTTTTTTAAGTGATTTTATCCTTATATTTTAAAATCGTAAAAGTAATATAAAATCATTCATTTTCCATCAATAATTAAGTAGTATCTAATTGACTTAATTTATTATAAAAATTAAGTTTCCAATATTATATATAAACCAACTAACGAATTAAGAAACTAAACAAACTAACAGATTAAGAAACTGCTAGTCAACTCCTAGTATGCTCGTCAACATTTTATTCTCATTCTGATTTTAAACCATTGGCTTTTACACTTTCAGCTAAGTACCAGAGTGATATCTTTATGTCAAATACAAATCACAATTTTTGGTTTCTTAAGTATTTCAACTGCTTCATTTATAGCATGTAGTTGAACTTCGTGAGTCATTAATCATCAAGATGGAGTGCCTGCATAGCATATATGGATTCCATCACTTCAATTATACTTATTCGGTTTCATGACAATCAAATTTGTTATAAGCATTCAATGTTTATAAAACATGCAATGTACCTTAGTTATGCATATTCAACCACGATGGGAAGATCGGAGCAAAGTTTGATTCATCCGAATATGGAATCCTTCAATGTCCAAGATGGCACACAAGAAAATTCATGTACATTAATACCTCATCTTTCACCTCCTTCCTATGAATTACAGTGCAACCATGTAAGATCTATGTGCTTCTTGGAAGGGCAATAGATCCTGGTTTTCCAATCTTTTTCGAATTTACCATGTGTTCAGGGTTTGGATTTACATTTATTAGGAATTGGTATTTGTGGGATTACACTTGTGGAGGATAAGAATAAGTACGTGTGAATCTTAAGCCTTTATCCTAAAAAAATGGGAGAACTTACATAATGATGAGACCTTTTTCAATCATGTCTCTATTCTTCTTAGCTTGTCTTCTTATTTCTGAAGCTTCGGTATCAAGCTTTTCATTTGTTGGGGAAGCCAATTGTTTCAGTTTTATTTTGAATTTTTTCTAGGTTAGTGGGTATGTTTCGGTTGCTCCTGTTACATTGAGTATTGTGTCTGATGTTCCATCCGTTGTATCTACAAAATATGCTTCCACCAAGAACGACTCCTGAAGTAGCACTTTAGAGAAAATATCAGGTAAATAATGTGACATATAAATGGCAATAAGGTCATTGTTCAAATATTTGATGGAGAACTTACATGGCTAGAACTGTTAGGGCGTACCCAAGAAAATTGGTCATAGAGAACAATATTTAGAGCTAAAATAGAATTGTCTTTTCTTGATCTCAACTGGATTCTTAGTCTTGCAACATAGTGTTGTAGAAAGTAAAGTTATTCCATATTCAAACCAAGTAGAAGCTCAAACACTGTAGTGACATATCCATAGATCTTCGTGAACAGAGTAGACTGAAAGAGGAAAACATATGCAAGTCACTAATATGACAAACTTCATAAGGGATGGAGAGAGATTACACTCCAATAATTCTTGTTTTTAATGTCAAATCCACCTCTCTATTTCTTGTTTGTTCAGAGGATCAACCCTAACTTTATTACCCAAATCCCTTACTTTTGTTGTAACAATTGATGTTGTCTCCTGCAAATTTCCACCCGACCAAGAGAAAAAACAAACAATAGAAAGTTGGATTAGTCTTAAAAGACAAAAAAGATAGTTAATCTGCTGCTAACAATGATAGTTAAATGGTGGTGCCATTTATTCATACTCTAAAATAAGCTAACAATGACAACTTTGACATAACTTGCAAGAAGCACAGGGTTATAATCCATAAAGCATTGCTCATTGAATACATGCACACACATATATTTATTTGGGAATGCATGATGCATATATACGTGACTGAAAATATAAACTAACCCATACTAAAAAACTGTATATGTGCTTACACTCGAGGTAAATGAAAAAAACATAACGATTATCAGTGTAGAATACAAAGAAGAAAGATGTAGTAGTTTATCCAAATCTAACATGAGAATCTGATACCTGGAGACAAGTAATGTCAGACGACCACAATTCAAGCTCAAAAAGTATATTTCTTTTTCGCCGCTCCCATTCTAGTACATAGAATGGTATGTGAAAATAAAGATATGTTGGATGGTCTAAAGCCAAGTAGTTGGCAAGTATATTGTATGAAAGCATTACTAATCGTTTTGTAATCCAACCGTTAAACTAAAATAAGGTCAAGTTTCCCAAAACATATCCAATAAAAATTAGTTGTAAACCACCTCATGTTAAATTACATAACATGTATCAGAGATTGCAAATTTCAACTCTATCAGTTTAAATTTAAGAAACCAAATGGATTGTAATACAAAATATTGATTTTAATGTTATTGCAATTGTATGCATGGTTATACAGGTTTATGCTAGCTAACTAATTAATTACAGGGAGAGAAATTAATATATACCACATGAGTTGATGGCTGTGACACTGCTAACTCCCACTTCCTAAGTCCCAGGGTTTGGTGCCAGGAGGCATAAACGGCCGTTGTTGGTGATAATACATTGGCATATTCGGATGATACAGTAGCATCGGTCACAATATTCTTTTTCACATTATTCGTTGTACCTACAATAATATGCATTATTGTCTTTGCTTTTAAATAAAATTTCGAGCTTCCACCAAGAACGACTCTTGAAGCAGCACTTTACAGAAAATAGCAAGTAAATAATGTGACATATAAATGATAATTAGGTATTTTTCAAATATTTGATGGAGAACTTACATAGCTAGAACTATTAGGGTTGTACCCAAGAAAATTGGCCATAAAGAACAATATTTAGAGCTACAATATAATTGTTTTTTCTTGATCTCAATTGTCTTCTTAGACTTGCAACATAGTGTTGTAGAAAGTAAAGTTATTCCATATACCAAACCAAGTAAAAGGTCAAACACTGCGGTGGCGTATCTATAGATCCCAGAGAATAAAGTAGACTGATGTAGATGGTGAATTTTTGACAAGGGCTAGAATTGTAAAATTGCACTCTGCCTAGGAGCAGGAATATAGAAGTATATGTTCATATTTATGCACATATTTCTAGCATTATATCAAAACATGAAATATTGTATCTCTACTTATATTTCGCAGGCGAATTAAGAACATAGTCTCTAAAAATAGCTACAAAAGCTCTAAATTGATCCTGTAGTCTCTCTAATATTCATAATATTTATATCATATCGAATCAGTCTCAAGTCGCATAAATCCCACGAATGAATTCCTTGAACTCGTCTCGAATACGCATCGGTGTTCTAATAACATCTATCAAATCTAGGAATAGCTAATGCTTGATTCCAAAAGACACATTTCAGCTTAATGCCCGGCTCGCAAAGAGCGTATCACAATTCGACGTTTTATCCTCAAAATATGGCACTTTCGTATTTTGCTCAAAGACGAATCACAAATTATGCGCCGTTCCTCTTGGATGCGCCAATATCAAAAAGCAATGCCTCCAAAGACGCGTTGTGCCTCTGTTCTAGGCTATCCCTAGCTTTTTCGCGCTAGCACCAGGATAGCACTAGCCTCACTATTTCCTCGCTGGCTAGAGGCCAGCGCTAGCTTCGCCTAGTAGCGTCCTCAGGGGCGCATCATCTATTTTCTCGCTGGCAAGAGGCCAGCACTATCCCTTGCTAGCAGCGTCCTCAGAGATGCAACATTTTCTCTAGCTAGCCTTGCTAACAGCATCCTCAAAGACGCGAGATTCTTGTTGGATCGAAGCCAGCGCTAGCCTTTGCTAGCAGCGTCCCTTGAGGACGCGGCATTCTCGTTGGTTCGAAGCCAACGCTAGCCTTTGCTAGCAGCGTCCTCAGGGACGTGACATTCTCGCTGGCTCGAAGCCATCCCTAGCTTTGCTGGTTGCATTTTTAAAAGACGCGACACTCTTTCTCAGAGCTGGCCTAATGCCAGCGCTTGCCTTATATGGCTATCTATTAAGCCTTCTTGCTTGAGAACCTTCTTGCTATCTTGGATTCAGACACTTCCAAAATTATGCCTTGTCACTTCTAAGATGCCTTCTGGCTATTAAAATTACACGATGTTACTCTTAGGTTAGTATATGACCACTAAACTTACCAGACTCGACACTGATCATTCTAATTACCAATTCAGTGAGTTACACTGTATTGCAGTCCGTCTAAAATTTCATACGAGTGAAAAATCACTACCATGGGTGCAATGGTTGCTGATAATCTAACTTTGTGTAGATGGAGGTTAGCTTCACCTTAATTAAAAGGTCAACTAACAGTTTACTTGACGTCTATTGTTAGTCTACGACCAATATATGTTCCACGACCCAGATCCTAAATAGATCATAAAGTTATGACCTTTCATAAAATATCTCTACTGTCAATTCAGCGACAATTAAAATTGTGGCCGCGAAATAATAGTTTCAGCGACGGGGTCGAAAAATCATAGCTAAATTGGTCGTTAAATCATATAAATTGCGACCAAATTTGATGTTGTAGCTAAATCAAATTAACACCAACTTAAATCAACATCGTCTCCAAAACTATATTTAGCGACAATATAAGTGGTCTTTGAAAGAGAATATTAGGGATATATTTCAGTTAGGTCGCCAAATGGTCGTATTTTCTGCGACGAACTAGATATTTTTTTTATTTTTTTTTGGTATTGTTTTTTAGGTTTTGACACCTTCGGCTGGTTTACGGAGAACTCAAAACCTTACAAACTAATCCCAAAGAAGAACAAAAACAAATCAAAACTAGGCCCTACTCCTGTAATAAACCTTGCGGCTATTATCATCAACAATGGAACCTGAAAAATCTCTCAGCTCACTAGAAAAATTTCCACGACTAACAACAATAAATCTCTCATCAGTATATATGTTAGCTAAAAAATCAACCGCTTTATTGGTCTCTGTACACATGCCCAAAATTAACAGTTGTAACACTTAATCCTACTTCCACATAAAAAACATATTTTTTAAAATTCATCAGATAAATCTGATAAATTTTTTGTAACAACTATTAATGTTACAGACTATTAGAAAAAATGCTAGTATTATGGAAAGACACACTCAACTCAAAAAACATCACGTTTTTAGTCTTCAGTCGCAGGGTCATATCACGTGGGATAATCCACAGACCCAGCCCTCGGTCTATCACGGCTGATCTAAGAATACAGTACATTTTTTTCAATTTAGATAGTCGAGATTGGAGAACACCCAATGCACGTGATATGCGCATGGTGGTATAAACACACGGTTTTTCATATTTCATTTTTTCCTTTGTCATTTTTTTCTTCTTCTAATTTCATTTCCTGTATCTCTGTTTCCCTCCCAATTTCAGTTTTGGTCCATTTTTTCCCTCCCATTTTTACCTCTAAAATATCCTCCACAAAGATCGTGGGATAATTATCTTGTGTTATTTTCGGTTTATTTTTCTTTAAACAATATTTGCATTCCTATGTTGAGAAAAAAACATTTTCTACATCATAGAACCTTAGATTTTGAAAAATTCTAAATTAAATCTAGGGTTTCCTAGACCTTATCCTCATCATCACCTCCACCACCACCACCACCTCAGCACTTCGTCTTACTTCCGCGCCGCAAATCTCGAGCATCAATTTGGAGTATTAGTTATGATTTTGAAATAAGCATTTTTGCAGATTTCATTGCTTTTTGTTTGTTTCTTTGATTTATGAATTTTTTATGTAGTTTATGGAAGAATAAGTTATTTTGTTCATCTAATCAGTTTCTTGTTTGTTTGATTTGCAGGTACCAAAAGTTGTCAACTTTGCGTTTGGCGAAGAAAACACAGCTAAACTAAGGTTTCTGTACTAAGGTTTTTAATGGATCTTGTTACAGAAGTAAGGTGCTTAATGTAAGATTATTTCTACATGGTTAGAAATATCTCTTTGGTCTATTGAACAATCTAGGATAATCAAGATGTTGCTAGACATCTTACGTTTCTATAAGGAGTTATTATCTTAAGTTTTTATAAGGTTTTATTACCTTATTGACTCTTCCTTAATGGATGGTTCAAAACCAAAAAATAATATTAAAAAATCCTAGAAACTTGGTCCTTCCTCTACCTGTAAATGGAACACAATACCCATCAATATTGTGTTCAAGAATTCAAAACACAATATGTAAAAAGTGAAAAGGAAGAAACCGAAAGCTCCACAAGGTATTATGTAGCAAGAAGATTTACGGGTGTTTTATGAGGATTACTTGGATTCAATATCAATGCTATCGACATGTATATTTTATATATACATGTGATTATCATGTATTTCAAAGATCCTACATCATGAAATATAAAACTTACAGTTGGCATCAGAGCATGTGTTTAGAACTCGTGATTATCCGATAAAAGTATAGAATAGAAATCCAATAAAAATCTTTTCTATCGTTTGCACATCACGAATGTTGTTGAAGATTTTTATCTGTAAGGGCATATTATGATTAGATAAGTAACATAAATCATGGTTTCTTTCTCAATGTTTCTTTCTCAATGTTGATTTTTTATTTGCATGCGATTATTGTACTTAAGATTATTATGTCGAGACTCTTTAGCTATCACCACAAGAATACTAGAGTGTTTTATCTTAGTAATATTATAATGTTATTGTGAGCATGAATTTGCAAATCGTAAAGTTAAGGTTTTGCAATTATCAGACTATTTCAATATCAACATTATTTTAGTTTTTTGGCTATCACCACAGTGATGTCAAAACACTTTTGGCCACGATCATAGTTTAGTTAAATGCTTACAATATTGTTTTGCTTAAATATATTAGAACAACAATTGGCCAGGGCGATTCCAGTTCACATGTTTAAGAGAATGTTGAAGAGTATGATATTTGATCATAACATTATGGGTCTGGATCGTTTTGAGTCTTAACGAGTGTCTACTATCATTCTCTTTATTTTCTACCTTGAATGCCAATTTTGAATGTATTTTCTAGACATGAAGTAAAAATCATAATTAAATAAATGATACAAAAAATTTCGAAAATTCTTAAAATGCATAAGTGATTTATTTAAATTAACTAATCAGTGATTTGAGTAAGCTATTACGGATTTTCAATTTTTTATGTGTTGTCAATTATTTTGTTTTATATCTAAAACTCAAGGAAACCCTCCTTAAAAAAATTTTAACTTCATATTATTTTGGATGAATTTCCTATTTTTCTGAAAATGATGTTCATAGCCTATTTTTAACGCTCTTCATATTTATCTTCACTATAACCCTTATTTATCGTGATCCTTAAATCGGTATCAAATTTTAATTAGCAATACATTAAAGAGTTTCCTTCAACGAATTTCATTATTGCACACTGCTTGATTTTAGGTTACGAAAAGTTCATCACGTTTGAACGTTTTCCAATTAAGGGGTGTTGATGTTTTCATAATTTATATATATGACATGTTTTTGAATAAATATTTGTGATTAATGTTTTAGGGTTACTCTTAATAGTTTATAATCGATTAAATAAATTTATGATCAGATCAAGTATGTTCATATATCATTGAGTGGGACTGTGCAATATCACAAGAAAGATTAGTGTAGTATGTGAAAGTTTACATATTTGCTGCATTGTTCAGTTATCACCACAGTGATACTGAACTCCTATGTTGTAAATGTTGTATATATTTTTGCGTCCTCTTAGTTTGATTTAATGATTAGAACAACGCTGCTCACAAATAGCTTTTGGTTTACACGTTCAAATAAACATTTAGATATATATATGCTTCATATTCATGTGGAGTAATAACCACCCACAGGTGACTCCAAATTCACAGTGTATCATGATGAAAATTAGAATCATATGAGTTTGTTATACATTTTAGACGAGATTCACCCACATGTGATTCTGGTTGTCGTATTAAATAGACATAATATTGTATCATGAGAATATAAAATGTCCACATATGTTTTTCATGTATTACTATGATCCTTAATAAGATTTTACCCACATGAGAAGCTTATTGAAGGTATGAAACTATTGTAAGTTTAATTGTTATGTATCTTTATATGATATGTCAGCTTTTGTTATTAAATTAATAATTATGATTATTTGTAGACTTTTGTGGTCTAAATTTTGGAAAATTATTTTATCACCTGATGATTTTTCACGTTACTGTGTACATCTATCAATTGCATCATGAATCTTAATTTGTGGATGTTTCTCAAACATTCAGTAGTGAAAGTGAGAGGTAATTATAAAGAAAAGTGAAAATCCTAAAGGTCAAACAAAGGTGGTGAAGATTGTGAATGGTATGACGAAACATAAAAGTATCCTGAACCATTGCATAATATCTCCAAAAGTTTGGCATTGTTGCTCAATACACAAGGCCAAATAATCCTTGGCATAATGGTGTATAACAAAAGGTGAAATCATACTCTTATGGAAATTGTTTGAAGGGTGTATGTTCCTTGTACAACTGAGTAATTTAAATAGTTTTTCGAATAAGCAGTTTCAAATATACACTTTGAACTGTAGAAAGGATGGAAACTTTGTTTAAAACACCATTAAGTTAGGGTTGTTCGATTGGAAGCGAAGGCCTATATTCACAAATTATAGAAATTGGATTTGAAAATTATTATTGGTTTATTGGTTTTCCTGAAAAATCCAAAGCGTATATTTTAATGTTCTAACCATAGATGAGATTTATTGAAACTGAAAGTGTAAATTCATTAGTGATGGCATAGCATGTCGGAGCACATGGATACATTTGCTTAAGAAGTCAAGATAATGCTCCCTTTGACTATGACTTCGACAAATATTGTGAATTATTTTTACTTTCAAACTGTTCGATAGTGAAGGACCATAAATTACTGATCCACTACTCCATAATGAAACTACTGTCAATAAAGAAATTGTTGAGAACTATACGAACCAGCATTAATAATGTCTCATAGATATTGCAAGAAAATTATTCATGATATTTCAGTGGTTTGTTTACAAGAATTTAATTTTATACGGGATAATAAATATTCGGTTTTTTTATTCACAAGTTATTATGATTAATAATTTTGATTAATGGATTGATGCCATGAGAGCTAAAATCAATGGTTGAATGCCAAGTCTTAGATATTGTTTAATTACTCGAAAGACAAAAATCAGTTGCGTGTAAGTGGGTCTTTCAGGCCTAGCAATACTGTAACAACAATGTTAAACGATATAAAGCTAGATTTGTAGCCAAAGATTTTACTCAGAAATGAAGCATTGATTATAAATAAGTTTTTCTCTCGAGTCAAAGAAAGACTTATTCAAAATTACCGTAGCATTATTAGCATCTCATTATAACTTTAGAGTTACATCAACTAAATTTGAAAATAGCCTTTATCGATGGTAAATTATAAAAAAATTTTACATTTGTTAACCTGAAGGCCTTGCCTTATTAATTAAGTCGGGTATTTATAGTCTGCAAATTTAAGAAACCAGCGTATGAAATTATGCAGTGGTAAAAAAACTATAAATGTTTTTGGTTTTAGTTGAAATTATTATATGCATATATCTCAAAATAAGTGGGAGAAATTTATACTCGTGGTTTTTTATGTTAAGACATACTACTTACGAGTAGTGATCTTGGTTTTATGCATATCTCCTTATGATGTTCAAAAATTAAGGATATAAATGAAGCTTACCATATGATAGTCACATATCATGCGCATTACTAAAGCTCTCATATAATACCTACATCAAATATTCAAAAATATTTTGAGATAACAACATATTTAGCAAATTTGTTTCATATTGGAAAGAAGATATCATTTAATCTTGATTACATCTTAATTATGAAATGGAACATATAACAAGTTGTTGATATGTTAGCGAAAGGCCTAATGAATCAGAGAATAAATTATGAGAAAGCTATTAAGAAATTTGAGATACTAATAGTGAATTATGTCTTACAATTAGTTAATCAACCCAGTTAGAGTTGATTGGTATTTTAGACTTTAATTTTTTTGGATGTACGGATTCTATATAAGAAGAATCCATTAATATTACTTCTACAATTGAGTTTAAATGCAAGACTTAGAGATTTAAGTTTATCTCTACATTGCTGAAATTTATCGTCTTAGCTTCGCAGCATTAAAGCATGATATGAATACAAAAGGAACAAAACACATGAACCTTGAGTATCCGTATATTGGATTAAGCAATTCAAAAATAATAATTTTTCATTTTCCATTAAGCACAATTATGCACTTATGGAACAGTTACCTTTTAAGACCTCTCAAGAACAAAATTACAATCTTAGGTCTATGGGAGTAACTGATTATTGAATTTAGCTAGTTTATTTTTATATCCATATTTAGTATATAATTATGTGAATGGTTGAATATCGACAAAAATTGTCTTTCTTCAAAATATCACTGGACTATTATGATACTCCTATTTAAGGCATATTTGAGTAAGTTATTCGTTTTATGGTACACGGAAGGAAATATGTTGATAACAGGACAATGTGCAACCCCTATGACTCGAATGAGTAGTTTTCTTGATTAAGGTATTATGTTTAACCATTAAATTTTGTTTAACAATTGTGTGCGATTATGTTATCTATTATTAACCATTAAATTGATTATCACATGACCCAGTGGGAGAATGTAAGATTATTTCTACACAGTTAGAAATATCTCTTTGGTCCATGTGAACAATCTACGATAATCAAGGTGTTGCTAGACATCTTATGTTTCTATAAGGAGTTATTATCTTAGGTTTCTATAAGGTTTTATTACCTTATTAACTCTTTCTTGATAGACGGTTGAGAACTAAAAGCTAATATTAAAAAATCCTAGGAACTTGGTCCTTCCTCTACCTATAAATGGAACACAATACCCATCAGTATTATGTTCAAGAATTCATAACTCATTACATAAAATGTGGAGAGGAAGAAACCGAGAGCTCCACAAGGTATTATGTAGCAAGAAGATTTACGGGTGTTTTAGGAGGATTACTTGGATTCAATTTTCAATATCAATACCATCGACAGGTATATATTTCTATACACATAATGCTTATATACACATATGATTGTCATGTAGTTCAAAGATCCTACATCATGAAATATAAAACTTACACTTAGTTGATCTTAATTCAGTGATCTTTATTCTAAATATCTTTTGGGGTCAGAGGATTGTTATGCCATCTTGTTGGTTACAAGTGATCGAATACACTTACAACTTCTTAACAGAAAAGAATGGGTAACAGATGGACTTCAGTGTCATTGATTTTTAGTTGTGGGGTTGTCTTAAGTTTGTGTTTACTGTTTTTGTTTTAGCAATTTAGACTTATCTAGAAAACGTAGTTTCTTGAAGATGGCCTGCTACTAAATCATGTAATGTATGTTCTAAACATTGTATTAGTACCAAAAAAGGTTCGAGACCAGCACTGGTATGAGATCAGTAGAAAATAAGCTCATTGGTTTGCAATAAAAATGAAATTATAGAAGCTGAAATAGGTATCATATTAAAACATCACTGCATTGACATGAATTCTATCTCTGCAGTTTCTAATACTATTATCTTAGAAGTTTCTAATGAAATTATAATGTATTCATTAAGATGTGGTCCTATCACCTGGATGAGTCTGGGGCATTGCCTCTCTTATTCAGGGAGAAATGGTTGAGTGCGCTTAAGAAAATAGGGAATATGATTTGAAATTATTGAGATTTGTAGGTATTTTTCAAGTTTTATTGTTATTAGATTTCAAGTTATTAACAAATGAGAGCATTTTATTAGAAAAGTATCTTTGGTTTGATTGTAGTTTAAATTATGCCTTGCAACATTGATTTAAATCCTTGAGCACTTAGAGCTGCAAAATCCTTTTCACACATGTATGTGATATGCGACTTTTTTAGAGAATTTATATAGCTTCCTGTGAACGTTGATGTTTTGTATATTCCTTATACAATCTATCCTGAATTTTGAGAGCAGACTCAGTTATATTTTCCAAGGAATAACATGTTAAAGTTCGCAGGTTCTTATTTCCAGCTTCCCAATCATATGGTCTAGCATTTTTGTCTTCATACTTGTTTATTGTTATATTGTTGTTAATAACCTCATTATTTCACATTTGAGAGACACTATATATTGTGTAATACACTAATTTATTTTCATATTTGCGCACTTTACAATCGCCAGATCTTAGTGGGACAACAAGGTTCAATATCTTCGATACAACTTATTTTGTGGTAAGTTTTGTAACTCGGTTTTGTTACCATCTTCTAGTTTACACGAAATATCCCTAGAACATATTTTTATTAATGATTGTTATGCGTTGACTGTACAGGTAAGTGGTTCTCTATATGGAGCTCTTATCGACTACTTCCTTGTCTACCCCATTGCAGAATTTTTAAGGAGTTCACTTATGTTTCATTATCTGTTAATCTTGGGTATTCTTCGATAAGTATATCTTTGAATCAGGATTTTTTTTTCTTTTTAAGAAAGGATACATGAACCTATATTAGGAGCTATGATATATATGCTCAGTGGTTTGACGACTAGTTTCGGACAAAACCTTAATATTGTTATATATATTAGGGATGCTCTTTATGGTCTTGGAAAAGGTTTGATGAGATGATCTGAATTTACTTTCCTGTCTGTACTTAACTGTTTTCCTTACACGCTCTTCACATGCTATAGTCAACTTTTTTCTCAATCTTTCTTTTTGTCAAGGTCTATTGAGTTGTGTAGAATCAATAAATATTATTTGCTTAGAGTTCAAATTTAGATATATTTAATATATTATTCGTTATTCATGCCATCGTGGACTTCTGTTGTCCCCAGCCAATCCTAGTCCATCTTTAAAATTTGTTATCAGTAACAATAAGTAAAATTGGTTTGTGTAGTCACATGTTTTTGCTTATTCTTGGGGTACACATATATGTTTTTTAATGTCTGGATATATATTTAGTGTTTTATGTATGCTCATATAAACCTCTACTGACTTAAATACCTCTGTGTCAGACCTCGATTAAGACACAGTTATGTGGTCATTACATTAGGCTAGACTGCTATCTGACTTTTGTGCATGTACTTTTGAATTGTTTCGAGATATGATAAGCATTCAAATGGACTTATTGATGCATTGTGTATTTATCAATTCAATATTAAAAATACAACTTGCATCCTTTTTAAAGACATTTTCTAAAATACCGAATACGTCCCAAGTATTGGTGTAAATAAGAAGTTAACTTAGAATTTTAGGGGAGTTTTTTAGTTTGTTTTAGAACATTTGTGTGATAATGAGAGTTGTCTTTTATTTCAAACCTAATTGTTGCCTCTAGGGGGAATTAGATCATCTAATTCTAGAGTCTCAAGTAGATGCCTCTCATAATCTTTTAAATTACAATTTGTATTTTGGGTAGAAATTTCAAGTTATAAGAGAAGAATCTCTATTTTTAGGTTCTTCCTTTTATTTAAAAGGTAGAGGAAACTTAATTGGTAGATTGTTTATCAATTTCAAGGTATTTCAATTGTAAGCTTCTGCATCTCATCATTTGGTATCAGAGCTCAAGGTTTGGTTCTCTTGGGAAAGTTGTATTGACATTTTCATCGTTGGGTACAAGCTATTTTCTCTTTACAAGTATTAGAGTGTAAACAACTTAGGTTTATTGATTGAAGGTTTATGTTAAAATCAATTTCTTCTTATTTGAATTACTTATGTTACCAAGACGAATGGAAATCAATATGAGAGGAAAATTAAGTAACAATCAAGTAAAGGAATGGTTGGATAAAATAAGACACAACATGTTTGATGAAATGTGCAACCAGTTGAAGAGAAAATTAAGAAGTTAAAAATACTTTATATGGACTCATTTGAACTCTCTAATGATTATGAAGATGAAGTGGAACTAAAGAGTTTAATTTTCTTTGATGGGATTGAGCATCAAGAATTTGCCTACAAAGTGTTTGATAAAATGTCTCCACCAAGATTTATAATTATTTGAGTTGTGGGAAAAATGAAATAGTGGGTGATCTACCAAATTATCAAGACAGCATGAAGGTGGATCAAATCTTTAGTTATTTCACTATCATGGAGCAAGTATTATAGAAGTCATGAGAAAAAAGAGCACATATCATCATGTCCAATATTTGGTAAGGTACTTAGAGACGGTGAACTAGAAGATTATGGTGAACTAAAGTATGAGATGGAGTTGGAACATTCTATATGGGGGAGAAGTGAAGAAAAAAATCAAGTAAGTACGCCAACGATAGGGGAAAACAAGATTTTGCTCAAGTTACAACTAAAGGGTTACTCAACATACATTGATCCATTTTGGGAGTTCTTCGAAGACAAATACCATGATGCTAGTCATCGTCCAAGGTTGAAAGAACTAGTCGATGATTTTTTGGTATATTGTGATGATATACTACTTCACGTGAAATGTTTTACTTGGTGTGTAACTATAATGGAAAGACTAGAGGAAGGATTTTTTTTCAAGCGAGGAAGAAGTTCAAACAACAATGGAGAATATACGTTAAAGAATTTGAGGACGAATTTGTTTAAAGAAGGGGAGGATGATACATTGTGGATTTATCAAATCAATATTGAAAATACGACTTGCATCATTTTTAAAGAAATTTTCTAAAATACCGAATACGTCCCAAGTATTAGTATAAATAAGAAGTTAACTTGGAATTTTAGTGGAGTTTTTTAGTTTGTTTTAGAATATTTGTGTGATAATGAGATTTGTCTCTTCTTTCAAACCTAATTGTTGCCTCTAGGGGGAATTAGATCATTTAATTGTAGAGTCTTAAGTAGATGCCTTTCATAATCTTTTAACTTCCAATTTGTATGTTGGGTAGAAGTTTCAAGTTATAAGAGAAGAATCTCCATTTTTAAGTTCTTCCTTTTATTCAAAGGGTAGAGGAAAACAAATTGGTAGATTGTTTATCAATTTTAAGTTATCAATATCAATTTATTTCAGTTGTAAGCTTTTGCATCCCATCACTTATTCTGTTATTCTGAATTGGGTTTTGATGCAGACTAATTGTAACGAGTGTCGTTCAATATCACTTAACTCACTAAGAAACTGAAGTGAGATAGATCTGTAAGTTCTTTCCAATTACCTCAGTACACAGATTTTCAAAATTAAAAATCTAGTGTTCTGATTTCATTGGTTTCATCTTTTTCTTTGTAGAGGATGTGTTGTAGACTGGCAAAGTTTACCCACGACATTTCTATGTAAGTCAGTTGAGTTCACTGAATTACCTGGCTAGTACTGTTTTTTCACGGATTGGGTGGGTGTTTTCCAAATGAAAAAAATTGATAACTTAACCGTTGTCTTCAAATTTGATGTGGCAAATCATTTGATTATAGGTAACAAGATATTTCTTCTCTCAAGTATTAATGATGCTTCGTGTGGAAACTCATCTCGAAGTCTTTAGTTTCTTTCCATTCGATAAACACCCTAAATGTGAGGAGGATATGGATGTTATAGCTGGTGATGAAGAATCAGACCTTTCCGAAACTTCATTGATGCAGTAAAAACTATTTAGCTTATGAATTATTGGTCTGCAAGCCTTTGTAGGAACCATTTGTAGCAGTTGCTAAGGAAGCCATGAATGGATAATTTCTAGAACTATCCAGTGGAAGCAGAAGAACTTGCTGCAGCAACTGCAAGTGCACAAATAATAGGCAGAACTATTTGTGAAAACTATAACTAGTAAGATCATCACTCCTACAATATCAAGTTATATTTAGGTTACAATTGAACTGGATTAGAGCTACTCAGACAATGCACACTAGGAAATATTCTTCGCAACTTCTGATTCAATGGTGACAGTACTCTGAAATATTTTCTTCTATTCCGTTAACTTAGCCTTAA
This sequence comes from Papaver californicum, assembly GCA_023531435.1. Taxonomy (NCBI): domain Eukaryota; kingdom Viridiplantae; phylum Streptophyta; class Magnoliopsida; order Ranunculales; family Papaveraceae; genus Papaver; species Papaver californicum. Next base: position 30,949 of record JAJJMC010024238.1, read on the forward strand.
GTTCAGACTATTATTTATGCGCTGATTACTTTGTGTGGTTTTTGATGAAAAAATTACTTAGTTTGAATGATTATTGTTAATTTATTGATGCAGATGCAAAAATATGTTCAACATTAACTGCAGGTTTGGGAGGAGAGTTTCAATGTTCGAAAGCTTGATTTCAAAACTGCTGAGAGCTGATTTTTTTTATTTAAGAGTAGTACAACAAGAAAGGTGTAATGTTGAATCTATCAGCGACACTGCTACCTCAGCATTCCCATCTTGTTGTAACTTCATTCTCTCACTTTGGCGCTGGTGTTATTTTTACAGTTTAGAAGACAAGTTGATTTTTAGGGTTGTACTGTTTTTAAATTGTACTCAAGTGGCACAAATTGATGACTGGCCATATACTGGCTATTTGGCTTAAGTTTATCTTCTTTTGATCTTTGTAAATGCATGTACGCAATGAAAAGAATTAGTCTGTTTAGTCTGCCGAGAACCTTATTTAAACGGTCCCGTTATTATAACTTAGTGTTTTGACTTAATCTACCACGTTTTATATAAACCGTGGATTAACACCTAATCCAACGGAGTTAAATACCAAGTCCAAAACTGGATAATTCCTAATGGCTCGAACGGAGGAAGTATCTTTTTGTTTGGAGGAAGAGATTGATACAATATCTTTTTATTACCTAAAAAACTGATATAATATTTATCTTCTTCGTAAGAAGATAATACTGATCTCATATCCCTAAAAACATATACAGAAAAATTAAGAATCATCTCTTGTTATTCTGTTGAGTAGAACCTTGAGTTTGAATCGAAGAGGTATATCAAAGTTACTTTTTTTCTTCCATGATCTTTTTTATGAAAGATCTTTCTTCCATGATATATCGTTTGTCAGTGTTTTTATAATCTTGAACTCTTGATCACTTTATTTTTAATCTTTCTTTTACAAATATTTTGCTGTTAATATTTTGCTGCCAGATTCACAAGTTAGATTATAATTACAGATTCACAAGTTATACATATGTATATTTTTTTACATTTCATATGCATATTCTTTTTTAATATGTGAGGTTGTACAATATAAGTTTCGGCATATCTCGGTTTCATTTTTTCATATATTTATCGTCTTCTAAGAGCGTCCACAGGGGCGTTATCAGAGTAAACGACCAAAGACTAAAAAATTTAGTCTTTGGTCCGGCCCAAGAATAGCCATGTATAGTCGGACGGTGTTTTAGCAATTCGCCTGTTGTTCAGCGGTATTCCAGCGTAGTGCTTAGGGGGACGGGCGAAATTCTAGTGTAACGCTTGCGCTAAACGGTCTCCTAGCGTCTCGCTCGATGTGGGACGGAATGCTAGCGTAACGCTTGTAGTTGGACGGTATCTTAGGATCACGCCAGAGATACGGGCGGTATCCCAGAATCGTGTTTGGTCGGGCGAAGTACTAGCGTCGCACCTAGAATAGTTACACTCGTGCAAAGTTTGTGTGTGACTTGAATGGGACGGGCGGTGTCCTAGCGCACCGCCTGGGATTCCAGGCAAGCTGCTAGGAGCCCGCCCCATTCTATCTTCCTATTTGTAGCAGTGAACCCTAATATTGCAACGGCTGGGATCTCGCCTGGTGTTGGGCGTAACTCTAGAGTAACGCCCACGACACACCAAATCACAATAGAAGCTCTAGGATCTCACCTGGTGTTGGGCGTAGCTCCAGAGTAACGCCCACAACACACCAAATCACATGCGGAGTTCTAGGATCTCTCCTGGCGTTGGGCGTATCTCTAGTACACCGTTTCGATGGGGCGTATCTCTAGTGCACCGCCTGGTGGTGAGCGTGATCCTAGTACCCCGTTTCATCAGACGAACCCCTAGAATAACGCTTGATCAGGCGAACTACTAGCTTACCGCCCGTGTTTCTGAGCGTTGTCCCAGAATAAAGCTTGGATCTGGGCAAATTCCTACGACGCCGCTTAGCATCAAGCGGTACACTACGAGTCCGCTCGACTATAACGACTATTCACTATAATTTTGACTACTTCTAGTCAGCTAGAGTGGATTATTTCGACTATCCACTATAATTAGTCGTTCCACTACGCTTCGAAAACACGGACTAAAGATCAATTTTGATCTTTACTCCCCCGTTTGATCGCGCCCCTGTGGACGCTCTAACAGACAACATACATGGATGCCAATGGTGAACATAAGCCCCAAACTAGGAATGAGAACTTTGGTGATTCAAGGGAAGAATTTTATAATAGGACATTTAATTCATTTGAAGATGCAAGGGACAGTTATATTGAGTACGGAAGAAATAATAGTTTCGACATGCGGATACAATCAACAAATAAGACTCGACAAGAGTTAATCAAGTGACATCAGCTCATTTTGTTTATTCACGAGAAGGACAAAAGAAAAATGATAAAGCAGAGGGAATTAACAAAAAACTTAGAAATAACAATACCATATAATGTGGGTGTAAAGTAGAGATGCGAGTTTTATAAAGTGAAATTCTTGGTAAATGGAAAGTAACAAAATTGATAGATGAACATGTCGGAGAAAATGAACCTATAATGTTTTTTTTTTTGGTCTTGGTGGGAATGGATCTTAGGACCAAGGGGTCACTAAGGAAACTAGCTCATTTTCACTTTTTTGAATGAACCTTTAGTCCAACATTGGAGAAACTAAAGATGATTCATCTCCTTATTGATAGACACATTTTAGTGTCTAATTTGCACCTTAATTTCTACTAAGTTAGTATTCGATTGTGTGTCTATTACGTGTTTTTATGCTTTTGTAGGTACATTAGAAGAATAAAGATTTATGGAAAAATTGGCTTAAAAAGTGTTCAAAGCACCCGGGAAAATGGATCAAGGCACCCACACTTTGGATTGGGGCACCCTTGGATCGGGATGGGCTGGATCGGACCAACTCAGCGGGTCAACTCAGCCCAGTCAACTCGGTCAAAGCCAGTTGACCGAGTCAAACCCAGTTGACCAGGTCAAACCCAGTTGACCAGGTCAAAGCTTCATTGCAAACAGTTCATCGGCAGCAAGATTTTGATTCAGTTTTTTTAGCGATTTCATCACAAATTGATAAGTACCCAATCTAATTAAAGGTTCGTATAATCGATGAGAAGCTTTAGAAGCCGAAGATAAGGGCTGGAGAATCATGTATTTGGCCGGAAAAGAGTTGCTGTTCCTGTTTGGATAGAAACAGGATTTACACGGTGATTAACCGAATTATACTGGGATTGGGATGTTCCAGAGAGTTCCTAAGTACTATATAAAGAGTTTACAAGCCTCAGAAATAAATACAGAAGCCTAGGGAGCAATTCAGAGAAAATCCGGTGAAGTTCCGGTGCCGCCGGTGACCTGCTGGTGCTCCGGCCGGCGTGTTCTTCATCCACCATCACCGAAGAAGACGACTCAGTAACATTTATAAGTGTTGCTGTTCCACTGTTGCAGCTTTGCTCCCGTTGCGTTAAGTTTTGAACGTTTTGTTGCTTAAAGCTCTTTGTAACAGCTGAACCCTGTTCTGTGACACTTATATACGTATCTGTTCAGCTGTTGCACTATTCTTAAACCTTGTAATCAATATTTTGAGCAATGAAACCAACTTTTGAGCACGTTTTCTTCACCATGGGGTAAGTTTATTTACTGGGATGATGGATAAGGTATTTTCTCAATTTTATGTGATTTAATTATTTTCTAATAATTATTTATAATTCTTTTATTATTATTTGCATGGATTTAAATTAGAAAAAAATGTTTTTATTAAATAGTTGTGTTCTCTTTTGATGGGTCATGCTTAGTTAATTACTCTTGATGTCTCATGCTTAGGATTTACAATTATTCTTTTAGGAAACATATTTTTGGCAAACTTGAATTAAATTGTTAAAAAGAATTACATGATTAATCACATGAATTGTTAGAAATAACTGAATCCTGATTCCTAGTTTTCTCCATATTTTCTAAAAATCATCTCTAGTGTATTTTCCTGATTTTTATTAGTTTAGGTTAAGTCCAATATTTTCTAAAATCATTACCTTCACAAGTTCGAGTAACGAACCTCTTTATTTACCACTTTCTAAAATTACATCAATTTTTGGCGCCGTTGCCGGGGACTTGTTTTTAGGTTTAGGGTTTTAGATTTATTTTTAGGTTTTTATTTTTTTTACTTTGTTCTATTTTACGTTTGTTTGGTATTTTTCCTTTTTACTACAGGTTCGATTTTGGATCGAAAAGAGATTACGCCCAAGTTTTGGAGTTAAATCTAAAGACTTGGAATTAAAAAAGGGAAAAGCTTAAAGAACGAAAAAGAAGATCGAAGATTTTATTTTTATTAGATTTTTAGTTTATTTTAATTAGTTTTAATTAGTTTTAATTAGTTTAGAAAATTGTATTAGGGTTTTTATTAATTCTGTAATTTTTATTTTATTTTTGGACACTTTTGGACATTTTTTTTAAACCCTACGGAAGGGTAATTTTGAATATCAAACTGTGTGCAGGGACGGACGACAATTACGATATTGTCTCGGCCCCTCGGGTTCGCACACTATTAAAAAGGATATTAGTGGCCCGAGTCGACTTCAACGGTTCGTCGCCCGTCTGGAACGGGAGGTAAATTTCGACCAACCCACGAATCTCCTGTCAGTGGGTTTTCTGGACGCCTTTGTATGCATATATGCTGAGGATTGAATACGGAACTTAATTTCTGCATAGTAAAGGGCAAGGCCTGGCCATACAAGATAAGGTTTCGGATTTCATCACCGTCTCCTTCTTGCCCGCCTTAGGAAAACGAAACCTTCACGAACCTAAGCTTAAAATCTTGACTAGAAAGAGACCGATAAGGTAACGAGCTTATAGGAAAATCGGTTGGAAGGACTGTATTGGTTACCTTATTAGCCTAACTCAAAAATCAGGAAGATTAGATTAAAGTTGATTAGAGCCGCCCTGTAACCCAGGGAAGCGTTGCCAAAGAGACAGGGGTATCAAAGCTCCATTGAGCTTCTCCTGTTTCTCTTCAACTTGATTTAACTCGGATTGCTCGGAGAGATTCGCTAAAATTGTAACCAGTTGCCTTCTGAAAGAATAGAAGCTGGTCTAGAAACAATCTAAGTGGAACCATCATGCTTGTTGTTTGCTAGATTTAGGTTTGATTTGGTTGAGTCAGGGCACGATTGTGTTTGATAAATTTCTTGCATGCCAAGAACGCCCTTAAGGCGAACTTGGGATAAACCGTGTCAGCAATGACAACTCTGAAGGATTTGTGGAATCCAACCAGGACCTTACGTCCATCTTGCATCAAGTTAGCCGCTACTGAAGCGAGCTACGAACTGAAACCGAAAATCATCCAGATGCTTCCATTATTCTTAGGAAAAGAGAACGAGAATCCCTATTTTCATGTTAGGGAGTTCGAGGAAATATGTAGCAAAATCAGGATTAGAGACTTGAATGACGAGTCTATTAAACTTAGACTATTTCTCTTTTCACTAAGAGATAGAGCCAAGTCATGGTGGTATAGCTTGGCCCCTCAGTCGATTGAGACCTATGCCCAACTTACTTCATCTTTTATTCAGAAATTCTTCCCTAAGAACAGAATATCCTCAATTAGGCAGAAAATTTTCACGTTTTCTCAGCAAGAGGGAGAGTCTCTGTATGTTTATGTAGAAAGGTTCAACGACTTAGTGTCCCAATGCCCAGACCACGGTTTAGATGAGTTAAGTCTAGTTCAGATTCTCTATGAGGGTTTGGATTATGCGACTGTAACCTTGGTTGAGTCCTTGTCAATCGGAGAAGTCGACAGTAAGACTCCTGCTGAGGCGATGCAATTTCTGAGTGACATCGCCGAAAAAACCCATCAGTGGGAGAGCAATAGAAATCCCAACCCATTAGAATCCTTATCTAGAAGGCTAGAACTGGTCGAAATGAATCAAACTAGTAGTTCAGAGCCCAACCAATTTGAAGAGCAGGCTTTTGCTCTTTATAATAACACTGGATTTGATAACCCGAGAATGTTCGACCCGTATTCGGAATCTTATAACCCTGGCTGGAGAAACCACTCGAACCTTTCCTGGTCGAAAGGCCAGGCTCAAGGTCAGTTTAGTAATGCTAAAGGTCCTCCAGGCTTCAGTCATAAGAATTCGACTGGTCCAACTCAGCCCAGCAATGATGAAAAGTATGAGCAGAGGTTCCAAAGCCTAGAAAAAGTTGTGTTTAGTTTACAAATTGAAGTCAGTGACATTGCTACGGCTCTGAGAGAAAGAGAACTTGGTAGGTTCCCTAGTCAACCCGAACCCAATCCTAGAGGATCCAATGGAATGTTGACTGGTGAGAAATCATCCAGTCATGTGAATGCAATTAGTACCCTTGGGAATGGTAAGGTAGTGGATAACAAGGTAACTAGGCCTGATAGTGAACATACTGTGGTTCACCCTTACACAATAGCCGAAGAGACTGATGAGCCTGAGGAAACCCCTCGGACCACCGATTTTATGCCTAAAACCCCTTATCCAAGGTTGTTAGCACCTACTAGGAAGGACTCCAGCTCAGAAACTGTCAATATGATAGAGACCCTAGTTCAAGAGACATTACCAAACACTTTGATAGAAGACCCATTAGAGAAATGTCGAGCCCATTTTGGATTAGATTTTCATGAGTTGGACTTTAAGCATGATCCACCAGATACCTTGATAAGTAGTGAGTTAGGCTTTGCACCACCAGATTGTAACTTAGAAGAAGCAGTTGACTATTTTCGAGAATCTGACGATCCGGAAATGAGGGAAATTGTTATGAGTCTATCTAGAGACACTGAAAACTCTAAGTTTGGGGGTGACTATCATTCTCCATGTGCTATACCATTAACCCTTAAGAAGGTCCCTAGCTTGGGACCTGACATAGGCACGGCTGCAATTTTACGAGATCATCCTCCAGTTAGATTTACCAATCCTCAGTTGCCAGAAACCCATCCTCTGGTCGATGTGGTTTACCTAGATAGGGATCAAGGTGTACTCAGATCGTTTATCCTCTTAGCTTGCTGCAGTTTACTTCTACCATGGGGCACACTATTTGATTCAGATGACCCACAGTTGTTCCGATTATTGTTATATGATTTAAGGGGGTGACTAATTCTTTTCTAGTCTGGCTGAAGACTTTAAACTTAGCACTTCTTGGGAGGTAACCCATGCTCATGCATTCTTTTCTATCTTTCTGACTCCCTTACTTTTACTCTTTTGGTATTGTTCCATACTTAGAAACATTGAGGACACTGTTTAATTTAAGTTTGGGGGTATTGGGAGACTTTTTAGGTTTAATAAGATTTGGAATTTAGAAGCATGTGAACAATTCAGGGTGACACTAACCACTCTAGGTAGATAGAAACTTAGCCATTTTGCTATAAGGATTGGTGTGCCCAGCTAGATGGTCTATTCATAAAGGAGACAGAGTTCAGGTGTTAGAAATAACATGATAGTTGTCACCACCATATCACGTTCTGTTTTGTTATTTGCAATTTCGTGTTTCTCTGAGAGTATTGGTGGGTCCTAGCATCGACGTGTTAATTAGCGCTGGAATGACATTTAGTGTGTTGAGATCATGCCCCAGTTTGAATAATATGTTATTGTTTTAGAGTTATGTGTAAGGTCCCCCTGTCTCCGTCGCCTAAGCAAGCGTGGAACGCAGGATCCATGGGAACTTGTAAATATTTTAGTTAGTAGTAACCGTTGAAAATAAATGGGGAGTATCTCGACACACTAGGTTTCATCTCGGTACTGACCTTCAGACAGATATGGGAAACATCGTTCGCCTTGGTCAACATTTGCGACTTTCTACAGTCTACATTCATCTTCTAAGTCTTTTCATGTGATGGGTGGTTAGATAACTGTCTGAGTAGAACTCTGTTGTCTTAGATATGAATTTAAGTATGCTTGAGTTAACACTCGTGTACAGCGATTGGACCATAACGGGCAATGATCCCTATAGCCGGCTGGCTCAGTAGCTAACTAACTAGCTTGTTTAGTGTCTATCCTTAATCATTCACGTGTTGCTAAGATCTAGATCCAGGTTTTGTGGGTATACCTCTTGTAAACCCTCACGAGACAAAACTCGTCCACTAGGGACACCTAGGGGTTTAACGGCTTACTGCATATGCTAAATGTAGTCGCGATTCCTGCGAAAGTGAGTTAGGATTTTATTTTTAGAGTAGTTTGCTCGAGGACTAGCAAAATAGTAAGTTTGG
>JAJJMC010024239.1:727-5727 GCA_023531435.1 Papaver californicum
TTTGATTTCCTTTTTTTTTACATAGATTTTATTATTCCATTTTGCATTTTTTTTATTTCATTTGAGGTTCCCACTCAAAAACACACTTATTAGAATTAGGTCCAGATCTCATGTCAGTCGTGAAATACCTCATCTTTTGCAACGCTTTCTAAAAAAAAAGGGTTTCGTTGGACTAAGAACGGGAAGGAAGAAAGCGAGTAGGTCTGCTAATTCCTCATCCTCAAATCAGTCCTTCCCACGGATATTGTCTCAAAAAAAAGTGATTGTAAGAGTAAAATCTTGATAGAATTCAAAAAAGCAGGTAGGAAATCCAGGGCAATAAAATGGAGAAAAAAACTTTCAAATTCTTAGGATTAAACAAAAGGATTCGCAAATAAAAGTGCTAATGCCACAACCAAGCCATAAATTGTTAAAGCTTCCATAAAAGCCAGACTCAGCAATAAAGTACCTCGTATTTTACCCTCCGCCTCTGGTTGTCTCGCAATACCTTCTACGGCTTGTCCCGCAGCAGTACCTTGACCAACTCCAGGTCCAATAGAAGCAAGCCCTACGGCCAATCCAGCAGCAATAACGGAAGCGGCAGAAATCAGTGGATTCATGGTAAGCTCCTCGCACCAAAATAAATAAATGGTTAATGATACAATCAACCAATAAATAATGCCTTATGATTCCATTACTAACATATATCCAATTGAAGTAATTATATTATTGAATCGTCAGAACTACTTCGATTTCTCGTTTTTAGTTCCCATCCATCGAGTCTTTATCAATTAGCAATCCATAAAGCTCTTCCATTTCTTAGTTCCAAAGCATTCTTTCAATTCTTCGTTATTTTTCTCTTCTATACTATATGCTCTTGGTTTCATGTGTTTATTCATTCGTCACAGACGAAATGGAAGGACTTCTATTGGAATCCTCATCGAAATTCAGAGTGGGATCGTAAAGGAAATAAGATCTATGGATAGTTCATATATAACTAGTCAATATCTAATATCACATATACATATGTTTCTTCCATAGTGTAAACCAACTATTGAATTCTCATCCTATATGCATTCGAATTCTAGAAAAAACATACACAACAATAGGTTTATAGCCATTACATATACCTAAGTCGATCCCCTAACCTATTTTTTATGAAGCCCATTTGTCACTTCCTCTTTGCCCTTTAGTTATCATTATCCCGTATGAATCCAAATGGGCGGGTTGGTTGGTTCATTATCATTAGCCCGAATCATTACATATCAATACAATATCAGGATTTGGTTGATGAAATTGCATGGAATTAATTCGAATTTTGGACAATCCTTGAATTAAAAAAATTTAAATGCCAATCCATCGTTCTATAGAAACATCGTTTTTTGTTTAATCACAATCAAAGTTAGATAGCATAACAATTTGGATTCAAATTATGAACCCTAATATAATTCTAATATTGTAATTGAATGAACAAATAGAAGTGGGGGTATGACATCAATCGGCCAAGAATCTTAGGAAAAAGATCTTTTAGATCTCTTTCCTTTATTTTAAATTCCCGAATATCAATCAGAAAAGCTAGTTAATGATGACCCTCCATGGATTCGCCTATATAAGCCGCGGCTAAAGTTGCAAAAATAAGAGCTTGAATCCCGCTTGTAAATAATCCAAGAAACATGACAGGTATAGGAACCACTGAAGGTACTAAAGAAACAAGAACAACAACTACTAATTCATCAGCCAATATATTCCCGAAAAGCCGAAAACTTAGTGATAAGGGTTTTGTGAAATCTTCTAGGATGTTAATTGGTAAAAGGATTGGAGTTGGTTGAATGTATTTACCGAAATAACCCAACCCTTTTTTGGTAAGACCCGCATAGAAATATGCCACGGACGTGAGTAAAGCTAAAGCAACGGTAGTATTTATATCATTCGTAGGTGCGGCTAACTCCCCATGAGGTAACTGTATTATTTTCCGAGGTAAAAGAGCCCCTGACCAGTTAGAAACAAAAATAAATAGGAACATAGTTCCAATAAAGGGAACCCAAGGACCATACTCTTCTCCAATCTGAGTTTTGCTCAAGTCTCGAATGAATTCAAGGACATATTCGAAGAAATTCTGACCATTGGTCGGAATAGTTTGTGGGTTCCGAACAGCTATAGCAGCTGAACCTAATAAGATAGCAATTACGACCCATGACGTAATAAGGACTTGGGCATGGACTTGGAAACCACCTATTTGCCAATAGAAATGTTGGCCTACTTCCACACCGGATATATCGTATAGCCCTTTTAATGTGTTGACGGAACATGGTAGCACATTCATATTGTCCTCTGGCAGAAATAGAACTAAAAAAGGAATTATTTTGATTCCACTATCTCTTTCTCAACTCGTCTACTTGAATCATATTTTTCGGATATCAAGTAATCACATAATATCCCCAGCTTTTTTATCTCTTTTTTGGTATTCAGAATATAGTAACCGATTCAAAAAATCTATGGAGTTCTCGAAGTAATTGACTTATCTTATTATTAATCAACGATTTGGGATATAGCTAGAACGGCCCTCACAAATGGCGAATACTAATTTGTTAAGGATTAATCGGATTGAAGCTATAGCGTCATCATTGGCTGGAATCGAAATATCTGCGAGATCCGGGTCACAATTTGTATCGATTAAACAAATCGTTGGAATTCCCAAAGTTACACATTCTCGAAGAGCCGTATATTCTTCTTGCTGATCAACGATGATTACAATATCAGGTAACCCCGTCATATATTTGATCCCACCCAGATATGTTTGCAAGTGATATAATTGTCTCTTCAACATTGCTGCATCTCGTTTCGGAAGGCGGTTGAGTCTTCCCTTCTTTTGTTCCGCTCTCAAATCCCTGAACTTATGAAGTCTCGTTTCTGTAGTGGACCAATTCGTTGACATGCCACCGAGCCATTTTTTATTAACATAATGACACCGAGCCCTTATTGCAGCCGATGCTACTGAATCAACTGCTTTATTTTTAGTACCAACTATTAAGAATTGCTTTCCTTTACTTGCTGCATCAAAAACTAAATCACAAGCTTCTGATAAAAAGCGAGCAGTTCTAGTAAGATTTGTAATATGAATACCTTTACGCTTTGCAGAGATGTAAGGTGCCATTCTAGGATTCCATTTCCTAGTACCATGACCAAAATGAACTCCTGCTTCCATCATCTCTTCCAAATTAATGTTCCAATATCTTTTTGTCATTTCTCCCCACGCTTCCCTTTTTTTTAAGAGATGAGATACCCTAAATACTAAATAAAGAATTGTTCCGATGGAACCTTTTACCAGAGATTGGCCGTTGATACACGGGCCAAGCCATAAATTCCTTTCTATTCACTATTATCTTTAGACCAGATAGTTTAAAGTTAAGTTAAAAGGATTAATCCGCTCTTAGGAATCATTAAATCCCGTAAATAATTGTTCTGATGGATCGTGGATATTCTTTGGGATGTAAGAATCAAATAATTCTTTGTGTTGGAACAAAATATCTCTAAACCCCCCTCGGAATAGGTTATTCTTTTTTAGTTCAAAAGGGATATTGCTGTGTTGCCTTGAATGATACACTAATCCTTTGAATCCGGTACCAACAGGTATCATCCCCCCCAGAACAACGTTCTCTTTCAGACCTTTCAACCAATCGATACGACCTCGTAGAGCGGCTTTTGCTAAAACTCGAGCAGTTTCTTGAAAACTCGCCTCGGATATGAAACTTTGAGTATTCAGAGACGCCCTCGTTATTCCCAATAAGACGGCTCTATAACAGATCGCTTCTTCCAAAGCTCGTCCCGTTCGTTCCGCTCGCAACAATCCAATAAGTTCTCCGGGTGAAAAAACATTAGACATTCCATCTTCCGAAACCAAAACTTTTGATGTTATTTGACGCACAATAATCTCGATATGCCTATTGTGGATTTGCACCCCCTGGGATCGATAAACTTTTTGAATCTTATTAACCAAAGAGATACGACTTTGTGCTATGGTTAACTCTGCGCCAATCAAAAACCCCCAAGGAATTCCAAGAATTCTTGTTATACGTTCGTTCCAACCTTCAACCCTTTTTTCTAGGTTCATTGATATTGAATCAAGCGAGCGCACTTCTAAAACCTGTTCCACTTTTGGAAGACCCTGCGTTATATCACCTGATCTCGATTTTTCATAGATAAATGTAACTAATGTATCTCCTTCAGAAAGGGTTTCACCATAATGTCCATGGACGGTTGCTCCTGGCGTAGCCAAGTAGGGTTTGGCCGATCTTATTACTAAAGAGCCAACACGAATAATTAGAACCTGACCCGCTTTGAGGCGGGGTCCATATTTGGATATACATACATTTTCACAAATAAATTGTCCAAGGTTAATTATTGTCGCTGTCTCTTCACAATAATCGTGCTGGAGAAAAAACCAATTCAAATTTAATGGATTCAAAATGATGTGACTTCCTAGATTGGGATTATAAATTCTCCCAGTTTCGTCCATTAAATAATATTTAAGTCCTTGGAAAGTCTGTTTTAAATTGTCAAGTAGCAAATATTTTTTTACCAAGATCTGATTATGAGTTATTAAATGATAAGAAGAAAAATTCACAAATTTAGGCACAATCCCTAAAGGACCCAATGAATTTCGAATGGAAATTAGGGGATCCCTTTTCATTGATTCTTTTGTTGTCACACTGTCATTATATTTAACACCGTTGAATGGACCCATTCGAGAACAATTAGATGATGACAAAATGATCAAAGGTTGGGATTCCTTATTTCGATTTACCAACGCACGAATAGTTCCTTGATGTTGGGTAAATGCTTGTTGAATCCTTGCCTTGGAATAAAACGAAAATGGATTGAGGTTAGTACGATCTGATCCATTATCCGGGATCCATATTAATCCTGCCCCCCTCCGATCATTTCTTTTTCTGGTATACGAAATAGGGGACTTCACTAAGTCCATTCTTATGAAATAGCGAATCAGGTTGTTTACCCTTACT
>JAJJMC010024239.1:8227-10727 GCA_023531435.1 Papaver californicum
TAATAAGTCGTTTTATGGCAGTTCCATCTATCGCTTTATTGTGAAAGACCAGATCGGCCCTTTCTGCCATAAGTACCTCCATATTCCGCTGAGTAGGATTCGACAATAGGTTTGAGTCAGTGATTCGAAGACTTCCTTTCCTCGATCTTGCGTCGTGTAGACATTCAGGAATTATGATACTAGTGGACTCGAAGAGACCCGAATTCCCGCGGGTATCATATAATTACTTAACTTAGGTACCATAGGCAGAGGCCCGACAAAACCCTTGTATGGCTTCTTCAATTTCTCGATAAAACGAAATATGGCCAACGGTGGTTCGAATGTATATACAAAGAGTTTCCTTTTTTACACTTCTGACTATTAAATAGTGTCCATAAATCTCATGATAGGTTCCAAAAGAGTCATATTGAACTTCGATGGGAACTTCTCTCGATCCACTGACGCGTTGATCTAGTCGCCACCGGAGCCACAAAGGACTATCTAAATTTATTCGTTTCTGCCGATAAGCTCCAAGTGCATCATAGGAACTACAAAAATAGGGTTCTTTTTCTTTTGTATATTTATAGTTATTATCGTCAATTTTTTCGTTTTTATAGTTTAGGTGATTACATGGATTATACCTATTTGCACAAATACCTCGACGATTTCCAATCGTTAATACATAGAGTCCCATAAGCATATCTTGAGTTGGTATGGAAATGGGATCCCCAATAGCTGGAGACAAGAGATTCATATGAGAAAACATAAGTAAGCGAGCCTCCGCTTGAGCCTCCAAAGATAAAGGTACATGAACAGCCATTTGATCCCCATCAAAGTCTGCATTGAACCCCTTACGAACTAATGGATGTAAACAAATAGCACGTCCTTCCACTAAAATGGGTTGGAATGCCTGTATGCCTAATCTGTGCAGAGTGGGTGCTCTATTCAGCAATACAGGATGCCCTTGCATAACTTCTTGAAGTATTTCCCATACAATAGGTTCTTTTTCCCTTATTTTACTTTTAGCAACTCCTATGTTTGAAGCAACCTGCTGTCTGATTAGACCACGAATTACAAATGTCTGGAAAAGCTCTATTGCTATTTCGCGAGGTAATCCACATCGATGTAATGAAAGCGAAGGGCCCACGACAATTACGGAACGCCCCGAATAATCGACACGTTTACCAAGCAAAGTCTCGCGAAATCTTCCTTCTTTGCCTTCAATTACATCTGAAAAAGACTTATAAACTTTATTATGACCATCCCTCATTGGTTGTCCGCGGATCCCATTATCAAGAAGTGTATCCACGGCCTCTTGCACTAATTTTTCTTGACACATTACTAACTCCCCTGGCGTAGATCTACTTGTTGTTAATAGGTCGGTAAGAGTATTGTTCCGATAGATAACTCTTCTATAGAGTTCATTAATATCCGAACTCATCAGTTTACCCCCATCTATTTGAATGATCGGTCTCAATTCGGGGGGAAGGACTGGTAGTAGGCACAAAACCATCCATTCTGCTTCCACATTTGTTCGAATAAAATGCTTAGCTAATTCCATGCGTCTAACCAAAAAATCCTTTCTTCTTCCTATTTTTCTATCTTCCCATTCATTACCCGTGGGCCCTTCTTCCCCTAATTCTTTCCATTCTACCAATGAACAATCTGTAATAAGTCGCAAATCCAGATCGGCTAATTGTTCTCTGATAGCACTTGCTCCAGTAGAGATTTCTCGATTTCGAAATGTATCGAAGCCTTGAGTAGTAAAAAAAAGTGGGATGCTGTATTTCCAAGATTGGATTTCATATTCGAATGAACCTCGTAATCGTAAGAAAGTAGGTTTTTTAGCTACGGTCCTAGCAAAAGAAAAATTGGGATAGGTTCCTTATAGTATAGGATTTCCCCCCTTAAAAATCGGACGCGAGGGTTTCCTCTCATCCGGCTCAAGTAGTTACATCAAATAAGGGGTTCTCGTTTAAAATTTTTTTTTAGAAAACCCCCAACGATCTACTCCTTACTCAAGTTCCCAATCAGGACCAACCAACATTTCAATGAAATGAAATGTGAAATTCTTGAGTAGTCTACCTCCCTTCGAATACCAAATCCCTTTTAAAAGAATACCTTGGAACTCATAAGGGATTTACTTGTCTATGTATCATTCCATTCGATCTTTTAGGCCCCTACTTAACCTCGACGGTTATGACATGATGCCCTTAAAGCCTATACGCGATGAATAGGCCCTTGTAACCATGTCATATTTGCTTACTAGAACATAATTTCTTTCTAAAACAAATGGAATGGCTAATTCCACGAAAGAAGTCTTTTTCACGAGGTACAACTAGCAATTCCTATTTTTCTGTTACGGAATCGACCATAGATCAATTCCCTTTTTTGGAGTATTAAATACATCCATAATTCTGAGCTTCATGTTACTCCTACCACGAGACATGTCAGAGTCAGGGCATCCCAATCGGAGTGAATGGGATGACAGTTTCTTAGTCCCAATCTGTAAAATAAGAAT
>JAJJMC010024239.1:13227-15727 GCA_023531435.1 Papaver californicum
AAATAACTCAATTTTCGCCCATGAACTATTTGTGTCAATGGATTAGTTCGATCCAAAACATGAGATAAGGGGTGTAGACCGAAAAATGATTCATAAGTGGTTGTTAATGGAGTGGATGTTACTAAATTATGGGGAGTAGGTATAAATTTATGCCTAATAGCTCCACATATAGTTCCTCGAACCACATTTTCTAAACGAACCAGAGCCAATCCGAATTGGTCTTGTAACAGATCCGCTACAGAGCGAATACGTTTATTTTTCAAGTGATTCATATCGTCAAGTGTACCCATTCCAAATTTCATTCCGATCAAATGATCCGCAGCTGCCAATACATCTCGTGGTAACAAAAATGTATTGTTCTGAGGTATATCAAGATTAAGTCTCCGGTTCATATTTCGTCGACCAATCCTTCCTAATTCACATCTTTGTTGAAAAAATTTTTTTTGTAATTCCTTACATAAGGACTCAGAAAATACCGGATCCCCGCCGACACAAGCAAACTGTTGATAAAATTCCAAAATGGCATTTTCTTTTGACCCAATCTTTTTTTTCTCCTTATCGTTCGGGAAAGACAAGAAAATTTCAGGGTAGCAAACATTATCTAGAATTTCTCTTAGATTCGAACCCATAGCTGATGATAGAACTAGAATAGATATTTTTTGTTTCCGACTCACACGAGCCCATATCCTTGCTTTTCGATCAATCTCTAATTCTGATCTTCCTCCCCAATCGGATATTATGGTGGCGGTATAGACCGAAATTCCGTTATGGTCCAATTCTGAACGGTAATAAATACCGGGGCTTTGCAATATTTGATTGATTACAATTCTGTATATTCCATTTACTATAAAGGTTCCCAGGGAATTCATTAGAGGAATGTTTCCAATAAATATGGTTTGTTCTTGTATATCCCTACCGGTTTTCCAAATTAATCCCGCAGGTACATATAATTCAGAAGAATATGTCAATGATTCATACACAGCATCTCTTTCTTTTATCAAGGGTTCTACCAATTGATAAGTTTCCACAAATAATTGAAATTCAATTTCTTGATCTATATCTTCAATTTTTGGAAATTTATAAAGTTCTTCCATCAAGCCCTGATCAATGAACCTACAAAACCCCTCAAATTGTATCTGACTAAACCCAGGTATTGTAGACATTCCCTCATTTCCATCCCGGAGCATCTTAAGCTTCCCATTTATAGCAAAATCCCATTATTGGCTCATTCTTCATCGAACCATATGGATCGATCTAGCAATGATGGAATGTATATTCTGTTTACTGAATCACATGAAATTTTACCCAACTTCATACCATTGAGCGGAGCAATAAGGAGAATTTTCTACTCAAATTAGAATTTGCAACAGGATAAAACATTCCTGGAATCATAATTATGCCGATTATACTTTTTTTAGAGTCTTGTATAGAATATCAAAAGGAATCCAATTTCTACCTATTATTATGATATTACAATCCGGTTGGGTACCAGAAAAAGAAATGATTCAAGGTTTGATCTGTTCTCTATGAATGAGAGAAAAAAAGAAAAAAGGAAGCACGATAATTCCTTATAGACATATATGGCTAAGATACCTGATTAGGATATCTTTGTAACAATCTCTGTTCCGGGGTTTACATATATATATAATTGTTGTTATAATGTAAATTTAATTGAAAAAGATTGATTATTGAAAAGAATTGATACTGATAAGTTGTGTATCAACTTCATTTTGATGCCGTTGTTAAGGAAACGAAATTGGAGTTCCAAGAACTCTTCATGAATTCAAGTCAATAGTTAATGGTTCCTATTTGCCCTGCATTTTTCATTCTGTAACTGAAAAAGCACATTCGCTTTTGAAAGATAAAAAAAGGGGGAAGTTTTTAGGTGTTGTTTATTTTGAGATTTGAGATACCATACAATCAATCGAAGGGAATCAACTGGGTTCAAAAAAAAGGGTTTTTTAGGTTTAGGAAAGGGATAAAGACAATGAGATTCAAGAAATAATAAAGAAGAGAGCGTTCCCTCTATTTTATATCCGTTTGGCGGCATGGCCGAGTGGTAAGGCGGGGGACTGCAAATCCTTTTACCCCAGTTCAAATCCGGGTGCCGCCTCATCTACAAAAACCGAGAAATACTTTCTTTTTTTGCTCAGCAGAAGCAATAGATTCGAGAGGAAACCAAAAGGAAAAAACCCTCTTTTGAAGAGATATGGGGTAGGTAGTGATCTACCTTGATTGTATATTTTATGCTTTTTGCTTATGAAGGTCAACAAAAGAAACTAAACAATAGGCCTTACTATTCCTACATCTTCCATTAAAGAGGATTTCCTTGATAATACAAAGAAAGTCCCTGTGTATCTTGCTTGTGGTTAATCCTTCCCTTTTCTACCAGAAATCATATAGGAACTTGTTGTGGGTGGATTTTTTGGATTGTTTGATCAATAGCGTTTGGTCATAATCCCTTTTTGACTCTGCACCATAGATTCCACTATTATTAGTG
>JAJJMC010024239.1:16862-19362 GCA_023531435.1 Papaver californicum
TCTTCCATTTCAATTGGTCACAAACCCAAACAGTAGAAATGAAATGGAAAAAAGTGAAGTTCGAAACTCATTTAGTTTGTTATGATCTAAATTTCTTGGAAGACAAAGAGGTGTAATAAAGATGGATTCGGGTATAAAAGATCTCGTTTTTTTAGAAATGTACTTTTTTGGAGTTTACTCTTGCTTCGATAGGACCCCTTCATCAAAGAAAAAACAGGAGAAGAAATATTATTAATTTCTTTATTAAGCGGGGTAGGGCAGATCTTTCTTTGATCTCTCTTTTTTTAAAATAAAAGCTTCTTTCGTTGGATTGAAACCGGAACATATATCATATCCGAAATTCGGTATGGAAGTGAGATAGATAGATTGTTTCCAATTAGGAATTGCGGTTCCCAAAAATAGGAGCTAGAAAATAAGGAGGTGGTTTTAATAGAATCTGAAAAGGATTCTGGCGCGCCAACTATGTTAAGGTCAAGTTAATTTTGTATCACACAATGAAGGAATTCAATTTGTAGGTATGCTCTCGGGAACCGGGTGGGTATTATATTGAATTCCATGGATCAGAACCAATAGAAAAAGGAAAACCTGTGCGGTATCTCTTGAAATCCCGAATAGGACCCTACCACCAATTGTACCAATCTAGCTCTCCCCACGAATCAGTACTAGTCGAGAATTAATGAAAATTCTTGTATTTCTTCGATGATAAAAAAGACCTCCGGCGGAAATTAGATCTTGTTTTCAGTCCTCCCTCTTCACCGAAAATAGAGAAATGAGTTGACGGATTCATCGGATCCTAGGTCGGGACTGACGGGGCTCGAACCCGCAGCTTCCGCCTTGACAGGGCGGTGCTCTGACCAATTGAACTACAATCCCAGGGAAATAAGATGTAAAGGATACATATTCTTATTATTAAATTCATAGCATATTTCTATTTAGAATCGCTGTATTGTAACAGAGATAGAAGCGATATGTTGATATTCATATGGGTATGGGCTTTAGTGAGAACGGCACGTATTACTAGTAGTCAAATCATTTCATAATAAATAAAAAAGAAAAAGTCTTTTTTTCTTTACCCCTCCCTTAGAAATTAAGGGTACAGACCAGATCATTAGAAAGTAGAATCTATGGGAACAAAAAAATTAAGGATATAGCATAAAAAAGTCTTCGTTTCTTTGTCTGGTTTCTGGAGGCAAAATTTTTTCTATTATCTCATGATGGATCGGCGGATTTTTGGGCCGAGCTGGATTTGAACCAGCGTAGACATATAGCCAACGAATTTACAGTCCGTCCCCATTAACCACTCGGGCATCGACCCAGGAAGAATCCATTTTAGACTTATGGATAAATCCATGATCAACCTCCTTTCGTAGTACCCTACCCCCAGGGGAAGTCGAATCCCCGCTGCCTCCTTGAAAGAGAGATGTCCTGAACCGCTAGACGATGGGGGCATACCCGCCGGATCGCCTACTATACTCATAGTATGAACAGTTTTTTGTAATTGTCAATATAATGTAATGCTATGGCTAAATACGAAGAATATTTTCTGCTTTCATGATTCCATCTAATTTCTTTTTTCTATAAAAATTGCAGGGTACGTGTCGAATCTGTTCATCAATGATTCGATGAAATATCTTGGATCTACGTCGAATTGTGTCTCAATCAAATGAATCTCATTCTGATGAGGGTCAAAAAAAAACAAATCTATTATAGGGGCGGTCTTGAAAAAATGTAGTGCATTAATATTGATAAAATCAAATAAAAGGAAGCATTTTTCCTAGACTTCTCAAAAAAAAGCTGAAGTCAAAAAATTTTTGATTGGTCCTGAACGAGCCGAGATCCATATATATGATGTATATTATATATATAGGTACATACAGTAGACTCATAGTGACTGTTGGTTCATTCAACAATTGAATCAAATGAGCCCTTTTAACTCAGCGGTAGAGTAACGCCATGGTAAGGCGTAAGTCATCGGTTCAAATCCGATAAGGGGCTTTTTTCACAAAACTATAATCTAAGTCTTCAGTTTGGGGCGGAAAATAGAGATATTGTTACTTTTTGTAAACTCAATGGCAAAAAAAGGAAACATCCACATAACTATACTACTAAAAAAAAACTTATTATTATAGTAGTATAGTTATAAAGTGGAACATTTATCTTGATTATCATGATCAGTCATTCCGCTGAGTAGAAGAACTACTATGTCACTTTAGAAATCAACAAAAGAAAAAGTAAGTGGATCTGACCCATTGAATCATGACTATATGAGCTATTCTGATATTAAAATTCAATAGTAGAGAGAAAATTGTAGTAGCGTACCCCCTCCCCTTTATTTATTGTTTATTTCCTTGGGATACGGAAGAATTTGTCGATATTTCTTATTTAATGTTCTTGTTCCTGGATACTTCATAGGAAGAAATGGCTATTCTGTTCCTATACAGAGAAACATTTCTTCCGAGTCACAAAAACCGTCTATTTTGGAATATCTTTCTTTGATTCC